>CAJNOL010000645.1:98740-115837 GCA_905250125.1 Rotaria sordida | reverse complement strand
ATACTAATCACTACGAGACTATTAAAACTTAATATTAAGATCACATATTTATGGCCTGTTTTGAACACTGATTTATAAATCAGATGATTTCCCGAAAAATTGATTTCTAATACTTGTTTTTCTCAAAATCAGTTTTTTCGTCATGCAGTTTACGCGGGCAGGTTTTTCTCCATAACGACTCGACATGGAAGTGATAATTTTTTTTTATTACATAGGAGACATGTAGGGCTACGACTTACCAGGCTCCGATTTTTAAATTTCTCTTACTGAAATAAAAAACTTAGTTTGTTCATTGCTATTAGCATCTCGAATTTGAATATTTTTCGAAAAACCTTCTTTAAAAATCAAATAAAGAGAAATT
This sequence comes from Rotaria sordida, assembly GCA_905250125.1. Lineage (NCBI taxonomy): Eukaryota > Metazoa > Rotifera > Eurotatoria > Philodinida > Philodinidae > Rotaria > Rotaria sordida. The sequence continues at coordinate 115,476 of CAJNOL010000645.1, read as the reverse complement.
CAAAAATCAGATCCTGTTAAGTCCTAGCCCTAAGGGTACTCTACAACTTGGAAACCATCCGGGCTTGTTAGCTCATATCCTTATTGTGAAATCCTTGTCCGCGTAAGGGGTAATGAATTGACTAGAACTTGTGCATTTCTTTGAGATGTGGGGGAGATATTTTAGCCATAAGCTATTCTAGTCAAGACTAACATTCTCTGAAATTTTGGTTGAAATGGGATGAAAAATAGCAAAGTTCGTTTCTGAGGGGATTCCCCTTAAATTGTGTTGAATACAGTTGAAAACGTAATTCTTTTATTGATAATTGTAAACAATCAGATAATACTATTGTATGTATATGTCGCTGTATAGGTAGATGTGATGGTTTTAATGCTTATTGTTCATTTGCACTTAATTCACGTTGAGGACATAAAGCTGATTATGGTTTTGATGCTTGTGATAAATTTTCAACATTGATTAATGATGGATATGTACGAACTGAAAGAAGAAAATCATAGAAAGCAATCTTTGAAGAAAAAAAATATTTGTAAAGAAATGTGAACGAGAAAGAAACAAACTTTGGCTGGAATAAGAATAAGTTCAGTTTCGATTGATTCATTTGGTTGAAAAGTAATACTATAAACTCGATTATTTTTAGTACAACATTATTCATTGTCTATAGATTGAAAGGATAGACAATTTAAATAGAATATAGTTTAAATTTATCAACAGATGAATATGTTTCAATACTGAACTTTGGATATTTTCAAAGATTTATTTAAATAATGTCTTTGGCACTGTTCTGTGAGAAAAAGAAAACAGAAGATTTAAGTATTCAATATTTGTATCTATCTTTGAGACAAATTTAAACTTCTAAATAAAAGTCTTTTTGATTATTTGGGTGAGAACAAATAAAATAATTAACCTTGATCCATGTGGATCCACGATCAGCTTGCTGTCATACATATCAAGCATCATAGGAATTTCTATTAGTATCATACATCTCTTGTCATGTAAATATGTGTATGTTCGACTGACAAATATAACGTATGGCTTCTTATGAAATACATGAACTATTTTGTCAAGAAAAGAATAATGAATTCTAGTGAAGGATGTATATAGTAGAAATCAAACAAATATTCATCGAGACTTGCTTCGATACATGAACGACTACCGTAAACATTTCGATTAAGTATTAAAGTATATCAAAATCAATTCATTTCAATGATTATAAATTATCTTTTCAAATCAAATTAGCTTAGTACATATTATATAGCTTGAAATTAATATATTCTTTTATTTTAAATTTTATTTATCATTCATTCAATCAAAATAGAGATTAAGCTATTGCCCAATTGTCACCCCATCCGCTACCATCACATGGACGACAATTGCAGCTATCACATCCACGGTGATCACGATAACTACCGCAATTGCATGGCATGAAGCACAACATTGGCATACAGAATGGATTTGATGGTCCAAAGTCGCCTGGCCATGAAATAGCACGACGTTGTTCTTCAACAGATGCAGCAGGATTGGCCAAAACCAAAAGAGTACCACAGAGAAGAACAGAAAGAAGAATAGAAATGATTTGATTAAGCATGGTAAAAATAGTTTCTTGCAGATTTTCAAGAACGACTGATGATTTTGAAGGTTTAAGATCAGTATTTATAAGGATTGATAAACATAACATATCGATTCAGCTGACAATTTTCTCAAGCCTCGATACCTCTATGTTATTGATACTACAATAGAAAGAAAAAAATATCGTTAATGGTAAACTGATATCATTCTATTTGACTTTGTCCTTCGCCTTCATTTTTAAACTTTGATTTAACCATAAGAACCCTGGGAAAATCTAGATAAAGTTGCAAATGCTCTAGTATTTCGACAATTTTCTAACTATAACAAAATTCTAGCCTTGAGTATTACAGCATGAATGATATTAAATATAAAGGATGCTTTATAAGTTCTGAGCGTCGATAAAAACTACTCTATATATAGACAAGAAATAATTCCTAATTACTAATAAACCGTATGAGCGTCGAGTAGACAGTTTGATATTTCAGACATATCTTACTGATTAAGACCATCTCTCTTAAAAATAGCAATATAAATTTATATGAGTTAGCTTTCATCAAAGTTCAGAACTCATGAAACATCCTTTACTTAATATAAAAAAAACTCGTATACACCCACAAAAAATAACGATATCTTATTATTAATTAGTGTTGATTTATAAATATCTTCAACAGATGATAGAAACTTTATTAATTATTCTTACCTAACACTTCTTCGATCTGCACTCTTACGCCGATAAACTATTTATTTTTCCGACGCCTATATGATCTCAAAAGTGATTCAAACCTACCATCACTTGACAAACTTCTCTACTAATCTGTTAACATATAATCATTTGAGATAGAAACGGATAAATATTCGCCACTTTTTTCTAACATTATTTATCATTTCCATTTATGGAACAAATACATATATTTGCTATCTTATTCCTTCTTTCTCTTTTATTAACTATTATTCTATCTATTGGATTCAACATAGTTGAAAATAGATAATAATGATGTAGAGTTAAATAATGATAATCATGCTTTACCCCAAATTTTGTTCGTTGTTGTTTACCACATATTTGTGTTAAATGACGTTTTCGAACTGATAAATGTCTTCGTATGAAAGCATAAATATTCTTATTTTTTGTTCTTAAATAAAAATAAATATGTTTGCTGTGTTTAATAAATTCAATTAGAAAAATAAAAGTTGTTAGCTCAATCCCTGTGCGATTAAAATGTGAAACACGATTGAGCTGATTGCTTGCGTTGTAAATGAGAAAATACTATAGTGTCTTTCACGGTCTATAACGCGGAGAAAGCATTGCTAAGATGGGTGTGGGTGTGGATTAGTAAATGTAAGACACATACACCCACATCCGTACTCAGCCACACTCACATCCTTTCATTGCCTAGTAATTCTTTCAACTAATTCTACTCACTTGCCAATTTTTCCTCGTTAACAATCTTATCTTCATAGATAGCTTCTCTAATAAAAACTTCACATTTTGAATTTTCAGCAACTTTCCATTGGATCTCTTACCGTCGATCTCGTTTTTTGATTATACCTCTTTCTCGTTCTGTTTGTTCACCCTCCAATTAATACACTATGCCTGGCAGTCAGATGATTGCGAGCCCAATCAATTAAAGCATAACACGTTGTGTAAGTACACTCAAGTCTTGTTGTTTCTGGGAAAAAGACAGAGGTCTGAATAAGGAAAGATAAAAATGAATTATCTGATTGATGCATCTCTTGTCTATATAAAGAGAGAGAAGCTAAACAGAAGAGATCAGTTTTTTTTTTGTTAGAACACATCGTTTCATAAAAACAAACATGCGTCTGTTGCTGGTATTATATTTTTCTCTTTTTGTATTCTTTACTGATGTTCTTACTCGTCCATCCAGGCCCCGCGCGAAGGTCCCAGGTTTGGGGGGGTGTAATAGGTCCTGAGGCAGCTAAGCTTGAGCGAAGCAAAATTTTTTGCAGTAGCATAGCCAAGAGGAAAGAGGGTCAGTCCCCTTCCAAGAAAAATTTTCTGGTGGGGTACAGAGTTAAATGTTCGCGAAGCGCAAATTTTTTTACCATGATGGTCCCCCTTCGAACCCTGGTTCCTCCTCTTAGAAAACTTCTGGCTATGCACCTGATTTTTTTTCGCATTAGACCTGATATAAATGTTTCTCTCGCAACCTAAAATGTAACAATTTCTCGCAAAGCGAAAACTTTTTGCAACTTTCTTAAAAAATTCGACTTTCTCGGGCAAATTTTCAAGAAGATAAATCATGTCCAATGTAAGAAAATTTCTCAACAATTCGGCAGGCGAAGGCGGCCACGCTGGTGACGATTGTTCTCGATTAGATCTTTTAAAGGGAAAATCGACTAAAGTTGGAAGTTTTTCTAAGTTAACTGTGGTTACGCAACTGTTATTTTTCGCGAAGCGAAAACTTTTTTCAGACTAAGGAGAAATTCGTCTTTTGCTTATTTTTTTTCTAAAGGAAAAATTGTCGCGATAAGTCATAACAATTTTGCCGCCGAAGACGTCCACCTAGTGATGATTGCTTGAAAATGAAGCTGCTCACAAGGTAGAAAACCGTAAAATTCTCATAAAAATAGCAAAATCATAGACATTTTTAGGCCGAATACGCTCATATGGTTATTTCTTCGCGGAGCGACAAATTTTAACATCTCAGCATTTTCTAGAAAAATCATCGTTTTACACTGGGTTTGGAGGGAAAAAAACCATCTGATTTCTTCAACTTGCCATAGAAATTCGTGTTTTTCACCGATATCCCAACTATAGTTTACAATTATTCGGGAAAGGTCATCCCCTGACTCCCCTCTGTACTCAGAATCCTTTTGGAAGATGTCTGAAAAACCTCTAACAGCGAGGATACTTTGAAAGTTCAAAAAATTCATCCACTTTGCTGGCTAATAATAAATAATTTTCAATTTTTGGGGGGGTGTACACCCCCCTACACCCCCCCACTTTCGCGGGGCCTGCGTCCATCATACATTGATATTGATTCTACGCTGCAAGATTTAATCTATTTATCTCAAATTGATGCCGATGATCATCTGATCAAACATACTGATAATGCTTTTATCGTTGGAAGTGAAGAATGGTGCGCGCTAAGGGCAGAAATTTTGACAAAAGCTTTAACCGATCCTGAATCAAATTTAACACCTCAACAACTACATATGCTACCGAAACTTAAGAGAAAGAAACTGACCCGACGCCAGAATTCGGTGAACTGTCAAGATGAATATCAGGAATTGGATAAAGTGCTCGAAATTTTGGATAATCAACTAACTTTTGAACAAAAAGCAAAAATAGAAGATAAAAGTGAGCAATACGCACAAATGATGCTGAATGAAATGCAGCAATGATAGAACCTAATGTCGTCGCTCCTAACTCTCCGAAGATTACTCAAACTATATAAAAGATTTATATATTCTCATTTTCACCTTTTTATTTTTCCATCCTCTCTATATCGCTTTTGTTATGCCTGCTTAAAATAAAAGATTGAAAATGAAATTACATATCTAGAGAAAAATCTCAATGATAACTAGTAAAATACGTACACTGTGATGATTGATTTCGACCAATTTCTGGTCGTTCGGACCTCCTTGCTGTCTTTACATTTGTATTGAGATGGAAGAGACGTAATCCTCTTGAAAGAGAGTGAAAGTGAATAAGGAGAAAGCTCTCAGGGTTTGAGTGTGGGGTGTGAGCATTCATTGAGAGAAAATGGACGCACACCCATACACCCACACCCTCAAGAAGGTAACAGCATTTTAAAAAATCGTCTAAATTGGTTGAGCAGAACAAAAGTTATTGGCCAAATATAGCTAAAATCTCAATCGTACCAAAAAGTTGCAATTCACTCGTATATATACCAGAGATTGAAAACGGAAAGAATTCACCAGAAGGTAATAGAGAACATACCAGAAAAGAAAACATACACTAGTCCTTCCAACACCTAATAAAACTTTGACTATGTTCAGTCATTTCAATACTTGTACGTCATTGAGTTTGAAAATTCTGAATGTTGGTATTGGTACAAGGGGGAAAAGCAGACCGTGGATGCTAGTAAAAAATCAGTTAAAAGCAGTTCCAAAAAATGAGCTCTAAATTCCGAGATTGACAATCTTTATTGAGATTGAATTCAATTTTTGACGGCCGGCTAAGTTTTCACGAGCATTATAAATTCATTCAGCATGATCCAAAGCCCTCATTGTACAATGAGAAAGTGTGAATTCACTATTTAGAGCTACGATTTTGATAGTAACTAGAAATTTATGAGTTGAAGACCTTCAGACCTACATTTCACGGTCGTTAAACCACCGAAAATCGATAAGAACGAGCAAATTAGACTAGCTACAGTGCTCTAAAAATCCATGAAAAAACCGGCAAACCGGTCGTTCCAGTTCTAACTCTGGTATTCATTGAACTGTACCAATATCTATTAGGATTTGCCAGAGTTCATGGAAATCTATCATAGTCTATTACGAATCACTTCAGCGCACCCGTTTTACTGTAGTTCACTGGAGTCCACTATAATCTTAAATCAAGGAAAAAACACAGATTCTATTGGATCCTACACGATCATTCATTTATTTTATTTTAAGTAAAAAGAATATACAGTCAACATTCTAGACCATATTGATGATGATTGAACCGATTGAAATACATAATTAAATAATGAACTAACAGTTAAATAAGTATGTTCACGTAACTCTGTTGTTTTGCCAGCATTAAGATATTGAACTAGAAAAATTCAAATTAAATTAAAAGAAATTTTTATTTCCTATTTTTACATACTTTCTGGTAGATGAGTTTCACAAAATCAGAAGACAGAATCAGATGCCTTATGTACTGTGGCTGTTGCTACATGAAAAACCTAAATATAAAAATAAATTAAAATTAAAAAAAACAAAATGAAAGGAAATTTTCCTACAGTCTCTGTGCCATGTTGAATTGTTGATGTAGTTGTATCTTTAACTGAATTCATTACATGACGAACAGATTCAGTTTTTTCGTTGAATGTATTCATAACCTCTTCAGTTGGTGTATTGATAGCAGGATATTTAGATTCAATTTGACGAAGTTTTTCGGAAGCATAATCATCAATTTGATGCACTAAATTATGAGAATATATATATTAAAAAAAAAAGCGAATTTATTTAAAAAAAATTTACTAAATCCATATAATGGTTTGACAAGGGGATCAGCAACTGTAAGAGTGATTTTCAATGATTTATTAGCAACTGTTTCAGCTAAATTGCATGGAAGACGAATGAGTACACTTGTATCTTTAGCTTTGGCATACATCTCGTGAAGTTTATTAGTTGATGAACGGACGACTTTTAATAATTAAATAAAAAAAACAACAATTAAAAATAATATTAAAAGTAACATTTTCTTACCTGTTATGTCATGAAGATATGAGAGAGTTTGAAAACCGAACATGATTCAAATGAATAATAAATAAAAATATCGAACTAAAAATATAGTTATTAGATACTAAGATTGAAGTGAAAAATTTAATGCATATACTTGTCTTTATATACCGACAAACGGACATACACACATAAGTTAAAAAGCAAATTCCAAACACGCATCACTCGACGAAGAAATGAGATAAGAAACAAAGGTTGTAGTATGACAAGATAAAAAGCGGACCATAGTCAAGGTAAAAACATCAATAAAGAAAGAGTAGAGGTTGGATGACTAATAAGCAAGACAAACTTTGACTCAAATAAAAATCTTTTACTAAAAAAGTTCTTTCCTGTAAACATAAAAAAGAAAGATCAAGAAATAGATGACATATTCATATAATCAAACGTTTCGTACGTTTTCCAGGATAGAAGTGTCGCCTTAACATTAGCGTTGCATTAGAGTTACAATCGAATACTTTGGCATTAGTATTAAATTAATATCAGGATAATGCTAATACCTAGCATGATTATGCAAGTTGTTGATAGATATATCACTTTAGCTCTATTACTAGCTTCTGTCTACTAGTATTTTTTTTGTAACATTAATATAAGAAAAATCCTATGTTGATATCGCAGTTAACTCATTGAAAGGACCATTTAAGATGATAGCATCGTATATCACTTAATTTTCATATGACAGATGTTGAAGTGAGTAGTTATTTTTTAGTAAAAGATATTTAAAAGCTTTTTGTCCACTATTCTGCTTATGATTATATAAATGCTTATTAAGTATGTCGTTTTTTCGATATCTTTCTACACGTATAAAGCACAACAAAATCATTTCTGCAAATTACTTCATGTGTTGTTTCAACAAACTTTCGTTATCTGAATTATATCTTGTAGGGTGTGGATGTGGGTCGATGTATTTACTTTTGACGCTCACACCCACACCCTGCTTGTTATTGAGATATGAGTACTCTCGATTGTTGAAAACCTTAAGTCACTAACTGTAGTAGTTATCGAATTATTAGAGTTATACCCACTGCTCTTTAATTCCGACGTAGACATTAATATGTAGAAAGTAAAGTTATTGACGACAAAATATCGGAATTAAGAGCGTCAAGGTATAGTAATGTCCAAAACAACAATACCCTCTAATAAGTATGTAGAAGATAAAAATTGTAATCTACCTTCATTATCACTTCGACTTATTTACTTTAGCGACATGTTTATACTTGAATACATTCTACACGCGACGTTTCTACCAACTTTATTTTCAATATGTTATCTTTCGATCAAAGTTTCGCATAAGAACTGAATAGTTAGGTAAGTCATCATAAAACACATAGTCCAGTACACTCGTAGTGAGATCGATAGTAAGACTATAAGTAACGAGATATTCAGATAAATAGTGAGATTGACAATTTATGAATAACTGTCAAACAAGAACTCAAGAGTTCGGGCTTTCGACAATGTCTACAATCGACAAAATATTTTTTACTTCTCTTATTGGACACATGATCAGTGAATATTGATGAAGTAAATATCCGCAGCCGCACCTGCATCAATAGTCACACCCACACCCTTATTTGAGGAGAGAAATTCGAGAATTTTTCACATGTTGGCTTTTTCCGTTCTCTTGCATTGCGACATCCTTCAAAGAATCCCGCTGGCTATGCGTCAGACTGAGAATACGCGAAGGTAAAGAAATTTCTTTTGTCTCTCTTTCATACCCATTTGATGAAGAGAACGAAAAACACTTCGATAAGTTTTTATTGACAGTCTCAAACATTTTGAAAGGCTTGAGAGAGTCATTGAGATTTTTTTTCCAACATTACAGCTTTTAAAAAGTAAAATCTTTTGTTGACTTCAATTATATTAGAAAAAAAATGACATCACATAGAACTACGCCTGGACATCAATGGCGTGTCAAAATTATGGGTCTTGGACAAGATGTGACTGTTATTCAATTATCAAATCAATTCGAAGTAGAGCCTCAACAAATAAGCATCCATAAATCTCAAACACATTCGTCTAAGTTGTATGCATTAATTAATGGATTCAAAAGTGAAGAACAAGCAATTATGTTTCTCTCGAAATGGAGTGATATCTTCACAGATACAGAAATCAACATTAGCTATGAACTTGATACAGACACAAATGAATCAAATACAAAAATAAATTCTGATTCTAATAGGTCGCAATTCACAAGTTCAAATCGATCTACATACAATCATGGGTCGGATGACGATGACGATGCATCGAACAGTCCATATGGTAAGTGGAAGAAAATTATCTGAAAATAGCCTTGTGAGAACTCAATACTTTCAGAATGTACTGAGTTATTTCTGGGAACTTTTCGAAATATCGTTTACATTTGTGAGTCTTGTTATAAATGTATTAATACGCTATATGGAAGTTTCCATAAATTGAGGAAATTTACTTTTTGGAAAATCTAAACATACCGCGAATTGGAAATGGCTTATCATGAAAAATATCATATTTTCCTACTTTGAGGAATCCGAACAAATAGAGCTTTAATATATGCAACTAATTCTATGTTAACAGATAGAACAAGAGATAGCTATCAACAAGATCGTGATGATTCATATTCGTCTCAATCAAAAACACATTCGAAACATACACAATGTCGTCACGGCGACAGTTGCTATACTGCAGACTGTCCATACAGACATTCACCAGAGTGGCGTGCATGTAAGAAAGGTGCACAATGTAAAGATTATGCTTGTTCAGCTAATCATCCACGAAACCGTAAAGCTAAATGTAAGCATGGTAGTGAATGTTGGACAGCTAGTTGTTCCTATTTGCATCCGAATACGAACAAATCCGAGTCTTCCTACGACGACGATAATGATCAAAGTTATTCACATGTTCAACTGAACGAAGATGATTTTGACGAGGTAGGATATAACCGTAAATATCTACTGTAATCACTTGTAGTCCTGTGAATCTACATGAATAGGAACCATACAATGATATGAATAGAAACTTTTCTAAACAGAAACATCCATTTAAGTCAATCACTACCCGAATGGCTGAACGAGAAAGAATTCATCTACCAATTTTTGCATCAAGAAATAAATTTTGTGAAAGACTTCAACGAGAAAAAATACTTATTGTTATGGCTGAAACAGGTAGTGGTACGACGACTCAGTTACCACAATATGCAGCTGAATGTTTTCCTGATGATCTGATTGTCTGTACGCAACAGCATCCAATTGTAGCTATTACATTGGCTCGTCGAGTTGCGGAAGAATATGATGGTACATTGGAAGGTAATTCTGTCGGTTATCAAATTGGAAATGATAGTCATCAGAAGAATGAGTGTATAACCGGCAAGAATATCATGTACATGACGGATGCAGTACTCATTCATGAATTTCAAATGGATTCAAATTTGAGTCGAATACGTGTCTTGATCATTGATAACGCTCAGGAACGTTCATTGAACATAGATATTGTCATGGGTATTGCCAAATTATTGTTAGCCAAACGAAGAACTGACTTTTATGTTGTTGTAATCATTTCGGCTACCATCGATCCTATGCCATTGTTAAATTTTTTCGATCATTCATCAAGTCGATCATTGGATATTAAAAATCACAAAAATTCAGTAACCGTTGAAAATCTACCACCACCTATTGATTGTCCAGATTATAAATTTATTGAATTACACCTTATACCAACTTTATATCATCTATATCCTAAATATAAAGGACATACACTAGTATTCTTATCTAGTCAACGTGACATTGAAAAAGCACTTCAATTATTTAATCGTAACATCCCAAATAAATGTGTGGCATTACCTTTTTATGGATCATTATCGTTCGAAGAACAAAATAAAGTACTCAAATTTGATGAACAACAATCACATCAACGAATGATTGTTTTTTGTACGAATATTCTTGAAACATCATTTACAATTAAAAATGTTCAACTTGTAATTGATACAGGTCTCATACGGCAGCTTCGTTTTAATATTCAACATCATTTAAACATCCTTGAAACGATACGTATTTCGCGATTTTCAGCTATTCAACGCAGAGATAGAGCAAGTCATACGAAAAATGGTCACTGTGTTCGTCTTTATAATGATAATGAATTAAAAGAAGAAAATATTGAACCTGAAATTCTTCATTCTTCACTCGATCTAATGATTCTTCAATTAAAACGTTTACATCTCGATGTACAAATATTTCCTTTTATAACTCAACCAGATTCATCATCAGTACGTAGTTCACTTGATCTTCTCACAACTTTGATGTGCATTGATAAGGAAACAAAAATAACAAAACGTGGTGAACTCTCAGCTGAACTATCAATTCATCCTCGTTTAAGTACACTTATGATCAATGTCTACACGGAATACAAAGACAGTCGACGATTACTTTCACTTATGGCTACTATCGTTGCCATTTTATCAATACCCGGTTCTCTCTTTTTAACCAATGATACTATCAATGATTTGAACGATAATATTCGCAGTAGGGCAATGTCCAATGCAAATGAATATAATAGTGATTTGTTTAATCTTTGCACGATGTTCAATGATTGGAAAGAAAAAGGTACTATTGATTCGACGACTCATAAATGTATCACTTGTCATAAAGCATCTCAACATGAATTCAATACTTGTCAATCATGTCGAATACACTATTCATTCATGAATGGACTTAATCATCAAATTCTTCAATTGATCGAAAGTTCAATAGAGTTTTACATTGATACTATAACTAATTCTCGTTGGAAGTTAACACCAGGTACTAAAACTGTTGATAAACGCTTGAATGATGGAAATATCATTGGAGAATATCTTCAAAAATTATTTCCTAATCAAATCGGACATCTTCTTGTGCCACATTTACCAGATGAAGGTGTTCGCCTTATTGCAAGTGATCTACGTGCAATTATTGTCAATAGAAGCATATACGTTCAACGAGCACATGACCATAAGGAACAATATTTCGTAGCCATGTTCATTACACGGTCACTTTCAGGAAAATATATTGTCGATCGTCTTCATCAAATACCTGGACATAAACTTCCAAAATCACCCATAAAACAACTAGTTGTTCGAGAAAATATTGGATGGTCAGTTAATAAAGAAATACGAATTCTATTCAATAATATTCGTACTGAATCGTGGGCAAAATGGCTTGTGTATGAGTATGATCAAGTGTCGTGTCGTTTAATAATATGGGGTCTTAAAACAGAACATTCTCGTCTAGAATCGATTTTACAACCAATTCTAACAAATACTCATTCGAAAACGATTGAATGTGGTTCAATACGAGCAACATTTCAAAATGGTTTAATTTGTTCTTCTATTGAATTAATGGAAAATGCTCTTCGACTTGATCTTCAACGAGTACCATGTAAAAGTTATGAACAATTACTAAATTGGCTTAAAGTAAAACTCGATATTAATCGACATGATATTAAAGAGAATAATTTTCAAGAATCTAAATTATTAAGTAGGAGCGATGATGATGACGATGATGATGATTATGAAGCACCACCTTTTTACATTTTACTAAAATCACCAGAAGCTTTTCAACGAGCAACAGCACGTTTACCATCACATCATATATGTTTTCAAGGAATGTTATCATCATCTACAACTGGTACACATATGAATGAGAAAGATTCATGGGGTCGTCAATTAGTATTAACAATTCCACAAGATAGTAAATTCATGACTGCTAAACAAATATTAAATCAACTTACTCCACATGTCGTCGATTGTCGACATTTTGGTAAGAAAAGTATGAAAGCTCTACCTGCTATTCAATTAATCAATATGCCAAGAGATACTAATGAATCCTTCCTACGTCAAATGTTACAACCAATCAATCCATTAAATATCAGTATAAGACAAACACATAAGGATGGTACAGGTTCATCATCGACACATATATTCTTTGCCGATAAACAAGAACGTCAACAAGCTATTACAATTCTTCAATCAGATTTTTGTCAAAAATCAATTCAAATTACTGTTCGACATCGAACAAGTCATCAACTTGTAAAAAAACAAATCATACCAACTGTTACTGAATTAGAAGGAAAAAATCCAATTTCAAATACATTTCTTATTACAGCAACTAATCGTGAATCAGCACTTCAACTATACAAAGATATTATACCAAAAATAGAATCATCATGGAATATTGATGGTACAGCAACAGTAACCGTAACACATCCTCATTTATATCCTGACTTTGATACACTCGTTCAACAAGTAGCCAATCAATTTGAAATTCAAGTTCAACAACAATCAATCGATCAAAAACAACAGAAAGGTCGTGGTGGTATTCGTTGTTATTTCAATCATGGTACTCCACAAAAAACGGCATTAGCTGCAGCTATGCTAGCACAAGCAACATCACCGATTATTATCAAAATGACAAATCATCGACAGAAACAATTGTTCGATGAACTTTTTTCAACTGGTATTATTCAAAATTGGTCAAATAAATTAAAACTTGAAGTAATTAAGAAAGAAAGATTTGGTACATGGATCGAAATTCGAGGTCCTCAAGTTCAACAAGGTCAATTGATGCGTCAAATTGCTGATTATTCTGATACATTTGATGAACGATTTCGTGTACTCGAATTAAATTCAACGATAGCAAACTTTTTTGGACGAAAAAAATTAGCTGACAGTCAACTTGAAACACTTGCTGATAAATGGATAAATTGGGGTTTACATATTACTTACATATCAAAAACAAAATCGATTGTCATCTATGCACAACCTGAAACACAACAAAAATTCATTGATTCATGTGAAACAGAGATTAAACAAATATTGAGTAAACTTTCAACTGATGGTAATGTTATTCGAGATAAAAAGAAATGTGTGTTTTGTAGTAAAACGTCCTATTCAACGAATACATTACGTGCATGTGGTCATGCTTATTGTCGATGTGCTTCAACTTATTTGCTTGAAAAATATCCATTACAATGTCGAGAATCGAAATGTAAGATGAATATTGATATGGATGATCTATTTGAAATCTTTCAGGAACGAGAAGAACTTATGAATGCATGCAAAAAATCACTTCAAATCTATTTGAAAAAGAATTCTAAACTAAATGATCAACTATTTTGTCCTAATGCAGCATGTGTTGGTTTAATTAAACGAAATCAAGGTTACCAAACTTGTCTAACATGTGGACGAGATGTTTGTCCTTTTTGTTCTCTAATTGACGATGAATTACATCAAGGAAGAACATGTAATGAACGAAATATGGTTCATAAGATGGGCGAATTTCTTCCCGATCTATTTAAGGCAGCTGAAAAATTTGCACGCGATAATTGGACAACACAAACACCACCTATCATTCGAATCGATTATAATATGTCCTTGGCTGATCAGTGTCCATCGTTGAAACGTTTCTACAAAGGTGTTGAAACTCTTGGTCATCCTTTACCACTAGATATGGCACGAGGTTTTTTTACATTTCATGGTACAGCCCCAGGATCCATTAAACCAATTTGTGTCAATGGATTTGATCCAAGTCGTCGTGCAGGACAAGCTTGTGGTGTAGGAGAATATTTTGGTGTAACTGCAGCGATTTCGCATGGTTATTCTTGTCGAGGAAACACACAAGGACCCTATAGCATGATAATTGCTTTTCTTCTCAACTGTCCTCAATTGAGTACTCATGCAGGCTTTTGTCATGTAATGAATAATCCATGTGATTGGTCACATGCCTTCAATTTGCCAGTTCTCGTCGTATCTTATGGTACTCAAACTACTTGTCCATCGCCCTTGAGTAACTAGAAGAGGTACACCGATACATGTACGTCTTTTCAATTGTAACTGTGACCATTATACCATTCTATTCTTGATAATAAAATGAAATATAAGAAAATAATAGCGTGAACAAAATACAAATCGATTTAATATAGTACAGAATATACAATGACTGGGTGTATATGTAGATGATGAAAGCAACTATACGCACACATATAGTCTACAGAACAGTCAGAACCAACTGGCAAAAAACATACGGTTTCATCGTAAGATAGAAATCATACGAATTCGTCTAATAATCATGTCCTAAAAATATTAGCATAATTTCTTTTTTTTCTGGTATGTATATCTTGTCGAAATGCAACTGTATGAAAAAAAAATTATTTTGTTGATTTTTTCTTCTTTCATCAAAAGCACAGAAGAAGGAAGAAATACATAACTTGAAATGCTTTGACAGAGTGTGTTTTATATATATATACATATTTTTGCATTTCCTTTCAGACAGTATATACATAGTATTACAAACTTATCAATAGAAACAACAAGTGACTGACAATGTAGCTATAAAAAGATAGTATTGCCAACTATTAAACTAACACAATCGAATTGTTAGCCTTATTCAAAACGACAAAGAATCATAGCTTAATACTATTCAAAAAATGTTTTTGATAACTAGATAATTTCAGGTATATTTTTAGATGAAGTAACTTTCCTTTTTTAGATTCAGTTTTAAATGAGAGATTCAATTCTGGATTAATGTAAATTTGAAAAACTTGTTTCTGTTTTTTAAGATAATGTCTTCTGTTTTCATCCTTTTAATCCTATTTTTTAATTATTATTTATATTTTCTTCTCTATTTTTGATATTTAATTTATTAACAAAGACGACTATGTGTAGAGTGATTTTAGAGAAAAACTCAATTCAAAACATCCATTCGTACCAATGAACTTTTTTATTTAATCAAGATTATATAAACAAAATTACTTCTATTATCGATATAATGATGAGTGATGGTTGATCTATCGTGGTTAATTGCAAAGTTATTTGTAGCAATATTCAGAACATGAACACATTTGAAATTTGTTTTCAAACGTTGAGGACATTATATTAGAAAAGTAACCAGTCAAAACCACAGAACAGCATGCTTATTTATTCCAATTTAATTTCTGGAAATTTTGGCTCTCCTCACTCATTGAAATTATTTAGATAAAAATTAAGATGATATTCATAATTAACACCATCAACTCGATATTGTGACATGCGTGTAACTCAAAATAAAGAGAAAATAAATTTCAGATGCATTGTAGAAGGTGCAGATGCGAAAGATCTTAATATCGAACTAAGATGAATGAATATGTCTACATTGTAATTCATGGTTGACTCATAATCGTAATGTACGTTTTTTTTGTTTGAAAAAAGCTCTTGAAAGAAAAGTGTCCTTAACGATCTTCGTCCTTTATTTATCATCAATCTAATATCGTACGGATAGTGCGACACGTGAACAGACACGTGCACATGACCTAAAGGAAAGAACAAGAAACAAATGAAAATGTGTATTGATCTTTCTTTATGTGAGAGAAATAGCCATGCTTTTTATATTGATTATATTACTATTTCTTTAAGTTTTATTTTTGTTTTTAGTAGATTAATTATAACTTATTTACTAACAACATTTAATTTGAAGTCATAAAAATGCAATCATCAGCAGCTTCAATCGGTAACATTGGCAATAACATACCCGATTTGATGACAGCAGCACAACAAGTTGGTTATGGTGATGCAAAAGATGCATTACAATTGAAATCAGATGTAACCGTACCAAAAGAATTAAAAGCATCGCAAGTATTGGTAAGAAATCATGCTGTATCAATCAATGCTATTGATTGGAAATTATTAAATGGCAATATGTCAATTATTAAGACATATGCATTTCCACATATACCAGGTAATAAAAGAAAAACAATGCAGA
>CAJNOL010000645.1:63618-93536 GCA_905250125.1 Rotaria sordida | reverse complement strand
AAAATGAAGTGCACACCCACACACCCACACCCTACAATCGAAATTGCAACATTTTTGACTTTTTCACCTGAAAAATGTTGAACAAGGCCTCTCCCCTCACTCAAAAATCGATCTCAGCTCAGGTACGTTCAAATGGGCTGAAATTTGGAGCATATGTTAGGGTTGAAGTGAGGAAGCTATGGTAAAATTTTCAGCTCAATACCCTGATGTTTGACAGAGATATGAACCAAACAAGGGTCAAAAATAGCCCATTTTCCGTCCAAGATTCCTCGGTCCAGGTTCTTTCAATATATTTAAATTTTTTTTTGTTAGAAAGAGCATATCAGGATGCAAGGCAGCACAGAGTCTGTTTTTTTAAATTCTTACTTTTTTAGCGGTAAAAGGGGATCACAAGCTCAATGACTCAAAAAACGCGCCAAAAATGGGCGTCTAGCTACATAAATGTCTGTATATATAATAAAAAATAAAGCTTAATTTAAAAAAGGACTCTGTGGTGCCCTGTACCCGGACATGCTCTTTCTAACAAAAAAAAAATTTAAATATATTGAAAGAGCCCGGGCCGAGAAATCTTGAACAAAAGATCGAAAAGGTGTTGGTGGGTGTGGGTGTGGGCATGGGTGTGGGTGGGGTGTGGGTGGGGTGTGGGTGGGGTGAGGGTGTGAGTGTGGATGGGTATGGGTGTGGTGTGGGTTTGGGTGTGGTGTGGGTGTGGGTGAGGTGAGGGTGTGGGTGTGGATGGGTATGGGTGTGGTTGTGGGTGTGGTGTGGGTTTGGGTGTGGGTGTAGGTGTGGGTGTGAGCGTGGGTATGGGTGTGGGTGTGAGTGTGGGTGTGGGGAGTGGGGGTGCGGGTGTGGGGATGCGGGTGCGGGTGTTATTCTCTTGTATTCGACCTAATACCCACGCACAGCACTCACACCCACACTCACTCAGATCCTGTCTCACCTCGGTTTTTCAATAGATTAGATTTCATTGTATGAGACGTTCAGTTTAACCCCTTCTTCATTAATTTATTTCATAGAAAATAGTAGAATCGGTTGGCAGTCTCTAAATAGATCTTCGAGTAAAAGATCAGAGGGTTGTTAACTAGTTTTGTTTAGTGCGGTTTACGATGATGTAGATCCGAGAATTAACGATGAAATATTCAAGTAAACGCTGTACGATTGGGTGTTCGGACAAAGTACTTATCATATTTCATTGCCTTTATATCTGGCTGATTATCGCTTTGTTTCAGTTTCAGAGCATGACAAATCATGTTGCATATGTGCGTCTGAAAAAAGCGTTTCATGCCCGGATTGCCAAGATTTGTGCGACCGAAACGACACAAATCGGTAGAATGTATACATGGATCTGTAAGTAAATACATACCATCGTTTTCAGTAACAGAACCTTGTAAGTCAACAACCATCATATCACCATTTGTACGTTCATAGGTCCAATGTGAAAATGCTTGTAACGTATATGCTGGATCACTATGATCTACGAATCCAGCATTATTTGAGTACTTCTTATACGAGCCTTCGATGAATTTTTCTATTGTCAAATTACGATATTTTCCTAAACCTACGCAATCGAACACTAGTTTCGCCATTATAAATTTTATTTTTTTAACGAAAGTCTTCATATTATGTAGTTGCGGCAATTGGTTGAACTCCTTTGCCAGATGATCAGCGACTGTTTGACAATCCAAAACTTCTAAATATTTGTCCTTTGTATTTGCACCACGATCAGTACGTTGGTACTCTTTTAGAACAACTTTTTCCCATTGATCTTTATATCGCATGCAACCATAATATGCTAGACGCGATGCACCTTCATCAAAAGGATTTTTGGCAATTTTAATTTCCCAGTGTTGAGTTATCTCGGAACACTTCAGCTCTTCATTACATATGTACCTCTTTACTGGCAGTTTCTTAGATTGTATAGTTGACCATACTGGTTCTATCTTATCGAAAACAATATCTTGTCGAAATGTTTTCTTTGATTGGCTACGTACATTCCCTGAATCAACATCATCTCCACTGTGTGTTTTCAATAATGATGATGTTTTCTCTGAAATTGACCTACTTACGCTTTCAACGATAAACGGTAATAAGTTTTCATATTTTTTGAGATCAACTTCTTCAATTGCCATTCGGTTTTCTGCATAAGAGATAAACTTTTCAATCATTTTGTCTGTAGTAGAATTCAATCGACCAAAGAAATATTTCACTTTCAATTCAATGAGTTCTTGAATATAACTATATCCAATTGATCCATCACCATCGTTTTCAAAATTTTTGTCAGCCCTGTCCGACAAATCATGATAAAGCTGGCCGTGTGCTGGAGCGTCACCAACATGTATCATAATGCGCACAGGTTGTTTCCAATCCAGTTTCGTGACTTTTTCTAAACCGCCTAAAACATCTTCACAATAATCACCGCCATCCATACATGTCACCTTCGACACAAATTCGTGAAATATTTCTTTATTTGTAAAATCTAAAATACTGTATTGCAGGTCTTGAGACAAATTTAAATCACGATATCCAACGAATGCTAGACGGTTGTTTAAATTTGGAAAACGATCCTTTAGCATTTCAACTGTTTTATATATGTATTCTCTTACTTCATCGATATATCTTTCCATACTGAGGGTACAATCCATCATAAAGCAAACATCAACAGACTCAGCATTTTTCAGTTCTTTTATAATTTCATCGATTTCTTTTTTGCGTTTGGTTACAAAATGCAAATGTTCATGAGCGTTTAGTATCTTTAGCGAACTACCAGCCAGGCTTTCTCGACTTTCTTTTTGTAATGCATTACACTGGTTCTGCATTCGTTCGAGAAGCTTTTCAAACTCGCCCTTTTTTTGTTGACACCGTTCGATTTCATCCAATTGACGACGAAGAGCAGTGATATCTGGCATGGCACTTGTATCTGCTGTGCGTGGCGATGAAAAAAATTGCCTAGCCATTGTCGGTCTGACGCTATGGTTTCACCAGTAATTAATGTATTAACGACTTGCTCCAATGAGTAACAATGGGTTCTGTGGTGAATCTACCGCTTTCTTCTCTAAAAAAGTGTATTAAATACAAAGGAACATTGTTGCAAACCACGAGAGTTACTAAATGTTGACATCGAGGATGTGATGTGAGTATAGAAGCGGGCACTGGTGTGTCTTTCTCTGCGTTTGGACGTAGCTCAGGTCAATGATTCCGGCCTCCACAACCGGCCAGAAACGGTGTATTTTCCGGCCTCTTCCCACCGTTTCCGGTGTCTTTCCCGCCGGAAATGACCGGAAAAACACCCGGAACATGGAAGCAGTATTCCGGCCGGAAATTTCTCGTACCCGGAAACGCAGCGTTCCGAGAATTTCCCGCTTACGGAAATCCACAGCAAAAAACCAATAACCCGCAGGAACCGACCGGAAACCGTCAAAGAACGAACCGTTTCCCACCGGAAAACCCGGAGGATCCTCTCCTCACATCTTTGAAAGATCTATGAAAGATCTTTCAAACATGTGTGGAGCGGGTCCTCAGAGTTTTCCGATGAGAAACGTTTCGTTCCTTGCCAGTTTCCGGTGAGTTCCTCCGGATTCTTACTTTTTCCATGTGGGTTTCCGTCGTCTGAAAATTCACTGAACGCTGCGTTTCCGGGTACGAGAAATTTCCGGCCGGAATACTGCTTCCATGATCCGAGTATTTTTCCGGCCATTTCCGGCTGGGGGTGACACTAGAAAGGGTCGGAAAAGGCTAGAAATCACACAGTTCCCGGCTGATTTCTGAAGGATTGGCGGCCTGAATCATTGATCGAGGAAACGATCTTTTAACATCTTTTTCCATTCGAACACTAATTAAAGTCTTTAAAATACCTTGAAATTAAGGTACCTTGCAAAAAAGATCATCCAAGTACATTGTGTACCAAAAAAATCATCGGTGTGTCAAAAATACCTCAAAAATAAGGTATATTGCATAAAAGATCTCCCAAGATCTTTTCCCATCAAAACAGCAATTAACGTATCAAAAATACCTCAAAAATTAGGTATATTGTCAAAAAGATCTCCCAAGATCTTTTTCAATTAAAACATCTATCACAGTGTTAAGAATACCTTTAAAAAAGGTATACAGGGCTGAACCAGGTCTTTGAAAGATCGAAAAAGTCTAATTTAAATTGGATTGTAAATACTCACCAATTATTTTTTTAATGCATGTTACTTGTACTTCTTCTCTCAGTCGAATGAGCTCTAGCACGTGAGGCACCCATATATATAGGGTCGGCCTCAGTCTTTGAAAGATCGCAAAAGTCTGATTTTAATTGGATGGTAAATACTCACCAATTATTTTTTAATGCATGTTACTCGTACTTATTCTCTCAGTTGAATGAGCTCTAGCGCGTGGGGTACTACTATATATAGGGTGGACCCCGGTCTTTGAAAGATCGAAAAAGTCTGATTTTAATTGGATGGTAAATACTCACCGATTATTTTTAATCCATCTTACTCGTACTTATTCTCTCAGTCGAATGAGCTCTAGCACGTGGAGCACTCATATATATAGGGTGGATCCCGATCTGAAAAGGGCTGAAAAAATTCGATTTGGGGTGTGGGTGTGGGTATGAGTGTGGGTGTGGGTGTGGGTGTGAGTGTGGATGTGAATAAAGGGATCCGACACCCACACCCACACCCATCCACACCCACCCACACCCACCCACACCCACCCACCCCACACCCGCACCCACCCCACACCCCACACCCACACCCACACCCACACCCACACCCGCACCCACACCCACCCACACCCTTAAATGTTGATAAAGAAAAGATGATAAATCGATTGGGTGAATGGAAGTCAGCATCAGTATCAATTTGACATCTGTCAAACTCCTTTCTAATCAGTAGTATTATGATTATATAATATCTGTGATTAAGGCGTTATAAATATTCTACCTAGTCTTATATACCTTCATAATAAGTTATTAAAATCAACTAATTAAAAAGCTATACCAAATAAATTCAGTTACCTTCTCTTCCAGCTTCGTTGAGTATTGCGTATGTAAGACAAATCTCTTATTTTTCGAATGATTTATTTGTTAGTCTTTGCTTCTCAATTTTTTTTTGTTTCTCTTTAAATTCTTTTCAAACATCCAGACAATTGGAAAGAATTGCACAAAGCAACACTAAAACATGCAAGGTAAAAAACACAAGGCGGTTGCTTACTGTAAACAAAAACAAGTCATATTTACGATTAAAAATTCAGTTCCTAAGAAATATATGCCCTATTTTATACTTCAATAAATAAAACTTGCATAATTATGGATATCAAGCAAGTGGTCTGCAAACTAATATAAAACTAATAACTTTCGATATTATTACTATTTTGTGCGTTGAATTTATATTTCACAACATTCGACTTAGTTACTAGGCAAAATATAAAATAACAAATAAATTTTTTGAAGACAATTTAATATGAATACACCAGTGGAAATTCACAGTCTGTTATTCGGAACGTCAGCATCTAAAACGAGAATCTTATTGGATACGTTTTAAAAGAGAAGAAAAAAGACTTTTTAATGAAGGCACCAATTCAGATATATCACAAAGTGATTTTTTGCCAATGTCTTGGAGGTGTGGGTGTGGACATTCATTTCATCCACACCCCGTATCATACACTCACCCTGAGTGAGGCCAGCATTTGAACATATTCCCATTCTAATATTTACTGAAGTGATTTTTTATAATTAGTATTGTTATCATTTCTAATATTTATAAGACAACAAGAAGTCTTTTCAATAAGCCAATTGGTGATCATCGTTTAATTTCTACGATTGACTGAAAAAAAAACATCGAATTTTTTTTCTTGATGAAATTTAGGGTTTCATGTGTTGAAACTTTTGTCGTAATATTAATGAGAAAACTGTAGTACTAATATGATGTGGATGAAGAAAGCTACGTTCATAATAAGTTAAACCATTGATACTACGAATATGTATCCTTTTCAGTAAATTAAAAGACGATACAGATTATCACAAATACAGTTCACAAATAATGAAAAAGTTTAGCTTGTATTTTGTTTTAAACATGCTCGTACTTTTTTATTTTTTTGTATTGATGGACAACTAGGTTTGTCAGGGTCGACAACGACATTGAAGATACTCGCTTCCTCAATTAATTCAGAAGCGACGAAAAAAAGCATTGTTATTTCACTGTATGTCTAATTCCTTTGTGTAAACACAAAATATTATTCCGCGAATAAAAACTTGCCCATGGGCTTCATTGAATTGTGTTTATGTTGAGTTTCTTCTGAAAATGCTATTACAAGAAAACAAGAAAAATCAACAAAAAAGTACATTATCAACAACCAAACGAACAAAATGAAAATTCACGCTATGAATTTATATTATTATTACCACCTTATGATTTTCTTCTGTTTCTATTTGCACAGTAAGTGACAGTGGGCAGGTGTAACACGGTGAAAAAGCAATGATGAAAGAAAGCTGACGTTGAATTTTTGGGGTGGGTGTGGGTGTCATTTCCCTCTTTATTCACACCCACATCCACACCTACATCCACACACTCACACCCACATCTACACCCACACCCAAACTGTCTGAAATCTGATTGGTCCAAAATCTGATCAATGAGATCCAGAACTTTGACTTTCCATGTTTTTGACGCTGGAACTCAACTTATATACCTCTTATTGGACTGAAGACCCTCAACGACCATACAGTCGGTCTGAAGAAAACAAATGGTACTCGGGGGATAAGAGAAAACTGAATCAAGTATGATTCGTGGAAACGTGTACGCATGAGCCCCAGATAGTGCGGTAGGTCTCAGGATCTAGTGTGACAGAGGTCATGTTCATGTATGTGTTATGCTGACTATGACTGCCCTCTTAAGTGTAATCTGTTTGTATGAAGCCGAAGCTGGGGCAGTATGAAGAAACATCATATAGCTGTGACCTTCTTGCGTTTGGCGCTGCATAACGTTTGACAGTTCTTATTTCTTCGAAACTCTAGGGGGTGTGGGTGTGGGTTGTGGCTGCTGAGATAATCGAAATCATGACACCCACACCCACCTACGCCCACACCCCACACCCCACACCCACCTACACCCACGCCCACGCCCCACACCCACCTACATCCACGCCCACACCCCACACCCACCTACACCCACGCCCACACCCCACACCCACCTACACCCACGCCCGCACCCCACACCCATCTACACCCACGCCCTCGTAAATACTAAATCCACAAAAGGAAATTTCTTAGCAATTACGGAAAATAAGACCACATACGGGCAAAATTATTAGGAAATTTCTATAATTCTGAAATTATACCTTATAGATATAATGAGATAGATATAGATTAAAGAATGCAACTCCAAGAAGTAGAAAAAACTTTGCTGATTTCGGTAATTATTACGAAACTTCAGTAATTACCCAGAACGATGATTTTGGCGCCCGGATCCGTAAATTTCTCGCGGAAGCCCGCAGGAAGGCCATCGTTTCCCGCAGGAAAGCCCCGGAAATCGATGGAAATGGAAGCAGCATTCCGGGTCGGAAAATTGTGGAATTTTTTCGGCGATTTCGGACGGGAAAGAACAGGAGTTTGGTTGGAAAGTACCGGAAAAATCCGGAGATTTCCCGATTCGGAGTATTGCTTCCATAAAATCCCCGGCAAGTACCAGAAACGGCCGGTTTCTTGCCGTATTCTTCAACCTGAGTACGGAAATTTCTATAATTTCTTTATTTTTATCATACAGAAATGTAGAGATAAATATATATCTAAGGAGCCCTAGCTCAAGAGGTACAAGAAGTTTTGGTAATTCCAGTAGTTACTAGGAAATTCCAGTAACTACAGAAATTTCTATAATTTCTTTATTTTTATCATACGGATATCATGACGTAGATATAGGTTTGAAGACTCCTACCCCAAGAAATAGAAGAAATTCTAGAAATTTCCGTGGTCACTAAAATTCTCAAGTAATTACCGAAATTACCGAAACTTCTTGTACTTCTTGAGCTAGGACTTCTGAAATCTATATATATATCTCTACATATCTATATGATAAAAATAAAGAAATTATAGAAATTTCCGTAATTACTGAAATTTCCTAGCAATTACCGAAATCCCTAAAGTTTTTTCTACTTCTTGGGGTGGCGTTCTTTAAAATATATCTATCTCATTATATCTGTAGGATATAATTTCGGAATTATAGAAATTTCCTGGTAAGTGTGCCTGTATGTGCTGGTATTTTCCGTAATTACTAAGAAATTTCCTTTTGTGGATTTAGTATTTACGAAAATTGTCTGGTAATTTTGTTCTATACTGTGAGTGATCACCAAAGTTTCCGAAAAATTTGCTCTCTGTTGCGAAGGTAATTTTCGAAACTTCATGTAAATTTCTTTCTTTTGACTTATAGTTGTGTTTGAATGCTATTGGATTAGTTACAATAGTTTTTGGTATTTGCTAAAAATTGCATTTTGTATGGTTGAAATTTCGGAAGTATGGATATTTAGCAAGGAAATTTCCTTTTTGGAAATCGGCCCACTGCTGAAAGCGACATATGCAACCGCAGTATGATAACTTAGCTGTTGCTGATTCATTCATATTTTCATACATGGATCATGCCTTAATAGTAAAATCTGATCGAGATGCCACCAAAATACTGAGACACTTATTTACATTGACTCATTCGACAGGTTGAAACTATTTGATGTGCTAATAGCACAACTGTAACATGAAATGTAGGTACTTTCAGAATTACGTATTTTCAGATACAATTTAAAAGTTTTTAACCAATACTATAGAAGTAACGTAAGTTATGAGTAAAGAAAACACACCCTGCCGGAATTTTAATTATGGCAAAGGACATTGTAAGGATGGCGACAGCTGCTACTACTCACATGAAAAACCAACCGAGGATTTAAATCCTCAACAAAATAAGTTTTTAAAAATTCATCCATGGATATCATTGTATGATGAAAACATCTATAATACTCAAATCAATTTTGAACAACAGCAGAGAGTATGTAGCACTTCTTAATTATATTGCTTTACAATGTCTTCTAAATGTAGGCACTCGTACTATCAGCTGAAGCATATAGAAAACAGAGCAATCTGGATTATGAAAAATTCAATTGGTCTATAAAAATACTACCAAATCAGCCATTATTAGTGTGCACTGACAGGGAGAATAAAGAAAATCTACTTGATATTGAAATTGATGGCGCCGATATAACTGACATGAGCCATTGAATGGCAAAGATTTCACAAAAACTGTTGGACCACTTAGATATGCTGGACGCTGGTACGTCTCCAATTCCCTTTAAAACTCAATTTCAACTAGAGCTCACTCCTGTGAGATTTCATGATCGAAATGCATCAAAACCGATCTGTGACCACTGGAAATTACGGCTTAATCTCGACCCAGTCGCTTGGTTCGATAAAGGATGACGTGATGCCAAAACGGAGAATGAGAAAGATGAGTCTTTAATTAAGGCTCGGGAATATGTGGATAACTACCGTCATTTTGTTCAAGACGAATATCTCGAACCGTCTGCACAAGAACCTATAACACTTCCTCGGTACTGTGATTATCAAACGTCATGCAAAAACAGTACGATGCATGGGCACCCGAAACATGCTACATTGATTTGTGAGAATGCTACTTTACAAAGAACCGATGGTAATCGACTTTGTGGCTAATATTTTTTCGATGAATTGGTTATAATGGACTGGCCAGTTACGAACGGTCTCACCAAATCTTTACACAAAAATGACACAGATTTAGGACAGGACTTTGATTGGAACAGAGCGAGATTTATTATGCAAGCAAAAAAAGAAATAATACGCGATCTAGTTTTATTTCCTATGCCACCGTAGTATCTCACAAATAAACAACTCGTTCGACTGCCTATATTTTGAGGACATGCTATTTTGTTATGTCGACTTTTGCGGGATACATTGAGTGAGCGTTACAAAGAAAAGTAAATTCCAAGTAACTCTTGGTGTGTTGATGGTATTAATTTCAATTTTGGTCGATGGGAAACACCAGGCTCGGAAGATAAACGCGCTGTTCATTGTCATGGGCATGCGCATTTTCTTCTTAAATTGGCATTTATCAAGCAGTGTGACGAAACATTTTTTCGTGTGCTTAAAGGAAGACAAGAACTACCAACCAACTATTACCGACTGAATGCTGAATTGATGGAAAAGGATCGATTAATTAGCTGCGAAATAAAACAACACCGTGCTGCCATGAAACAGCTAGAAAAAAAACCAACGAAAACCATATCTTGCTGGGAAAAGTTTTAGAAACAATAAACAATCCACCGCCTCATTAGCATGACTTATAATCGAATATTTTCAACGATCAACTTGTAATTTCCTTCTCCTTATTCATATGTTGGTTTGAAATATTAAATTGTCTGCACTCCATGATTTTCTGTGCTGTTGATAGAATAGAAAGAAGAGAGATCGGACGCTTAAAACACCCGCTCCGCTACCCTCACCCCACACTCGCACTCACACTCACACTCACACTCACATCCACACCCACGCTCACACCCACGCTCACACCCACGCTCACACCCACACCTACACGCACACCCACGTCCCTGTATAATTATTATTTCAAATTTCACGTGAAATCTTGCACTCTTCTACTTAGAGCGTACCAAAAGTTCGTGATCCGACGTTTAAAATTTTAGAAAACAGTAAATATTGAATATTTTATTATGGGAATATATAGTATCACGTCTCGTCTTTAATAATCTATAGAGCTGCTCTATCTTGGATTTAGTTCTGGCATTCTGCGAGACTAAGTTCATAATTTAGCGACTATGTTAATATTTAACTATTCCTTGTCCAATGTTCAGGTATATTCTGGAACTGTTCATATTTCCCATTGGTCACTTTCTCCCGTTACATTTAATGACGTCATGATCTAGAACATTACCTTTCGATAGTATATATAAATGTGAGGTTGTTCACTGTCAGCTCATTTATACCGCACCCGACTTCAGATCGTGATAAAATTTGATTTCAATTGCAAAACAAGTTATCAAACATGACCGATGAATTTAATCGACACTATATCAAAATTCGAGTTATTTTGGGAATAAATCCAAAAACAATCTTCGACGAACTTACAGAAGCATTGGGACCTGATGCTCCATCATACTCAATGGTTAAAAATTGGGCAAAACGTTTTCGTGAAGGAAGAGAAGATGTCAGTGATGATCCTCGATCTGGTCGTCCGATTTCAGTTTTTACAGTTGAAAATATTGAATGTGTTCGACAAGTTATCGAAGATGATCCCCACTCAACTTATGAAGATATTATTGTTAAGACTGATCTATCGCGTGGTACAATAGAACGAATTATCCATGATCATCTAAAGATGAGAAAAGTTGTATCACGTTGGGTTGCTCACCAACTTACTGACGAACAAAAACAAAAAGACTTCGAATTTGTCGTCAAAATTTAGAAAAATTTAGGAACGGAACATGGCAATTATGTGATATTATAACCGGTGATGAGACGTGGATTTATCACAGACAGATTGGTCGGAAGTCAAGCAATTCTACCTGGGTTGGTGAAAATGAACCACCAAGGACCATTGTTCGTCGGAATAGATATGAACCTAAAACACTTTTCTGTCTATTCTTTAAATCTACTGGTCCTGTCCTTATACATAAAGTGGATAAAGGCAAGACTATCGATCACAACTACTATATTGAAAACTGTCTCATACCTGTTATCAATGAAATAAGAAAAAAGAAAAATCATCACTCACAAAATATAAACTGCTTCATGATAATGGTAGTCCTCATACTCATCGAGATGTTGTTAATTATCTAGAAGAGGAAGGTATCGACATAATTTCACATCCACCATATTCACCAGATCTTGCACCGTGTGACTTTTGGCTAAATGATTATATCAAGAGCAAGTTGAACGATCACACAAATGAAGAATCGCTGGCTCACGAGGTTTTCACCATAGTGAAGAATATTCCAATAAACAAGTTTAAAAAGACTTTTCATAAACTGTTAGAAAGGATGGAACTTTGTATCGAAAATAATGGTGATTATTTTGAGCATTTAATAAAATAAAACTACGAATATTTCTTTCTTTTCATATCCTGGTTTTATATTGTCAGGATCTTTTCTTGGCTGTAAGCGCTGCATCTTTTATCTAGCAGAATGTTAGAACTAAATCCAAGATAGAGCAGCTCTATAGATTATTAAAGACGAGACGTGATACTATATATTCCCATAATAAAATATTCAATATCTACTGTTTTCTAAAATTTTAAACATCGGGCCACGAACTTTTGGTACGCCCTAAGTAGTCCTCGATAATTTTTTCCAGGTTTTCCTTCCCAGGTGCAAAAATCGTACGAGGATCATATAAGATCTTATACGATCTTGCTGACAATTAGATTTTGTAAGATTCAGATTGTATGATCTTACGAAATCTTGCAAATTTCTTGTTCTAAGATTTAATATGATTCTTATTATAAGATGCTAGCGTCAATCTTATATGATTCTTGATATAAGATTCTTGCAAGATCTGAGGATGGGAGTCTTGTAAGATATTGTAGGATCTTGTCAGACCATAATTTTAAGATATTTCTCATGCAAACTAGTTCTTATAACGATAGGTTTATAGATGTAGATTACTACACGTGTTTAAGTGATGGAATGCTTCCTAATAGAAATATAATTTCTTTTTAAATTGCAAATACACGTTTTGTATACAGCGATGCTTATTATAAAAATAGCACACTACTAATCAATTTGATTTGACTTGATTAAGTTTATTATTGTTTTGAATTTTATCTCGTTAAATTCATTTTATCGTTTATTCTTATTGAAAAAAACATTTTTTGTATTTGTTTGTAAAACTGTAATTAATAATAATTCTCTAGTGTAGAGGACATGTAAGCTGACAATGGCTAATATATACTATATATATGAGCGAGAAACCGTTACATTCGTCTTATATTCTAGTATGGTGGAAGAAATTGCACGTCATATATTTTTTCAAAAATACAACTAGGCTTTTTATATTAATTTATAATTCTTCAAAATTATCCAGTTTTGTTTTAGATATTTGAAATTCGTATCGATCTTATTTAGTCTTTGTGGTTTCATCGACTGAATTTCGTTATTTCTGGTTTATTTTGACTCAAACTAATGATGAAAAATATTATTTTATTTTACTTTCAATCAATGTGAAAGGAGTTAGTTTCATTTGATGTATATGCTTAACTTATTTCAGTTAAGATATAATTAATCTAAGAAGATTATCTACTTATAGTCAAAGTAAAATGAAAGCAATTTAATACAACTATACTTGTTTTACAACAAAATAGGTTCATTTTCATAAGATTATTTATTTAATAGTCTGGGAAAATAAAATAAATTCAAAGTGAAGAGATTAATCTTACTTGAAATAAAGTTAAACTAATGGAATTATTGCATTTATATTTTTTTAATGCAAAATTAATATTCAATTTGATAATATTATTTAGAATTTACATTATATGGAACTAAATTAACCTAATTTTATCATTTTATTTTATTTCGATTGAAACAAAATTAACATACTAGATTTTTTCTACAATTAAATTAAATTATTTTATCTGATCATTCCAACTAACACAAAATAAATATAATACAATTATTCATTTATGATTAAAATAAAATCAAGGAAACCTTATCCAATATAATTTGGTTAAATCCGTTTTCCAAACTACAACTCTGTAATTAATTAAGTCAATTTCAATATCGAACTCTACTCTATATACTGGTGGTCGATTATTCGAGGACGAGCTTAAAATTAACATCAAACCGAACTGTGATCTGTTTTCGATAAAACTACGCATTACTCATTGCATGTTTTCATGTGGAAATGATAAATATTTTTTTTATTTAAAAATAAATTTAGTCTGAGACGAAGTAAAATGATAAAAATTTCGCGATAAATGTTTTCTCTTGAAACAAAGAGTTTGAAGAAGGTAACTCAGCCTGTTGAAAAATTAGGTAGAGGTGATGAAAAGTGCAAGAATATCAATCATGCAATGCATCCTATAGTTGTATAGAAGCATGTATGAATAATGCAAGATCTTATCAGATCATACAATAAGATCATATAAGAATCGTACAGTACGATATGATCAGATGTGCAGGCTTTATGACTATCTTATAAAAATCATACAAGATCGTATATGACTTTCATACGATCTTATATGATCATATAAGATTTCACAGTAAGATCTTGTAAGGTATTGCAATATCGCACAAGATCTTATTGTCGGATTCTTCGACCTGGGTTTTGTAAGATTTTGATGACGTCAAGTGTTAACTTGACAAAAACTAGTCAATAAACTTTTACAAAAATACAAAAAAGAAATTTTTTTCTTGTTTCACCTTGAGAATAGTGTACGCGTTAGGAAAAGGTTATATATCTGAATAAGAATAACTAATTTCACTGAACATAATCTAATCATACGTGTTTCTTTCCATATATTTAGTAATATGCAAATGAATTGATAAAAATAAAACATGTTTCTGATGACGTATTCCGTTAGACATCATATTTTCTAATATGCATGAAAAATTTTTTAGGTCTGCAATACAATCGAAGCTGAATTAACATTGGGATCGCTCACTAATAAGTTGATGGCATAGCAACGATAAATCTATAATTATCTTTCTTTTATACAGTAGGCCTATCGTTTCCATTGCTTGTTATTTTTTGCAAAAAAGAACGTAAAAAAATCAGCAGAAGCTGACCTCTTTTGCCTCGCTTTGCTTCACAAAGAGATAGTACCACCAATGCCGATAATAGTTTTTTTTTTTTCTTTTCTGTTCTCTATGAAATTATCAACAGTTATATACACTAACACAAGGTCAGTCATAGTAGAAAAAAAAACGTGGTTAAACATAGAAATATTCCACTTTCGACGTAATCAACTCATCAATATTTCCCGAAATGATTAATTTACAAAGGTTAGTTTTAATCAAAACATACGTATTGTTCTATCTTAGGATTTTATTCTAGAGTATTAGAAGCAACAAAAGATCATGCGAATGTTGTTGTACCTGAATTAGATCGTTTAGTTAAACTTGATCCATATCTTGCACCATATCAAGATGAAATTCGAAGACGGTAAAAAAAAATCATGTAAAATCAATGATGATTTTTTTTTTGTTTTTAGTTATTATATCTTTCAAAAACTTCTTAAACAACTTGAAAGTGAAGAACAAGGTATTGATGTATTTACATCTGCTTATAAACACTTCGGTATTCATATTAATTCTCAAACAAATGAAATAAATATTAAAGAATGGGCACCCGGTGCAAAAGCAATGTATATTCGTGGAGATTTTAGTTTGTACTGAAAGTTTTTTTAAAAATAATCTTTCGCTTTTTTTTATCTAGATAATTGGCAAGAAAAACAATATCCATTTACACGTGATCAATGGGGTATATGGAGAGGTACAATTCCACATTTACCCGATGGTTCGCCGGCAATCAAACATGGTCAAGCAATAAAAGTAATATGTGAAACATCTTGTTGTCAACAAATAAAATTTTCTTTTAGTTACTTTTGGAAACTTCTGATGGTGAATTAGTTGATCGTATTTGTCCATGGTCATGTTATGTACAACGTCCAGAAAAATCTAATGTATATCATGGAGTATTTTATAATCCACCGGAGGATCAAATTTATAAATTTAAATATTCTCAACCAAAAAAACGTGATCGATTAAAAATTTATGAAGCTCATGTTGGAATTAGTTCATCAAAAGAAGAAGTTTCTACATATGAAAATTTTCGTATTAATATTATTCCTCATATTGTCAAACAAGGTTTATTTATAATTATATTCTTGAATTTTAATAAATAGATGTTTTGTTTTTTTTCATATAGGCTATAATACAATTCAATTAATGGCTATTATGGAACATTCCTATTATGCTAGTTTTGGTTATCAAGTAACCAATTTTTTTGCTGCATCAAGGTTTATTTATTGAAATAATTAATTTTTTTGATTAGTTTATCTTTATTCTAGCCGTTATAGTACACCGGAAGAATTAAAAGCATTAATTGATGAAGCACATAAACATGGCTTAACTGTTATACTTGATCTTGTGCATAGTCATAGTTCGAAAAATGTTCTTGATGGACTTAATATGTTTGATGGTACAGCTGGTTGCTTTTTTCATGATAGTCCACGTGGTTATCAAACGCTTTGGGATAGTCGATGTTTTAATTATCTAACGTAAGTTTACACATCTACAAAATTGAAGATTTTGTCGAATTTTTGTACTCTCCCATGAACAAACAAAAGTTCCTTTTTTCATCACTTAATAGAGTGTATCAAAATAAAAAACAAAATTCATCAATTAATCAATCGTTGTTTTTAACTTTATTCCATTGCATATTGTTGTAATTGAAACACATACTGAATGGTCTTAGTTCGATTATCGATTATGATCTTGGATATGACTGATTAATCAAAGTCACAAAGAAAGAAATTCATCGTATACTAAAAAATGATCTTATTCGCAGCATCGTAGAGCTTTTATACTA
The DNA here is from genome assembly GCA_905250125.1 of Rotaria sordida. Classification (NCBI taxonomy): domain Eukaryota; kingdom Metazoa; phylum Rotifera; class Eurotatoria; order Philodinida; family Philodinidae; genus Rotaria; species Rotaria sordida. The sequence goes on along the minus strand of CAJNOL010000645.1, from coordinate 76,939 downwards.
TATCTTGTGATATATTATGTTTTGTTAAATAGAACATATTAGATGATAGGAAGAGGGGAAATTTTTTGTCCATGGGTCTGAATATGTGAGAATGAAAAATTGAGAATAGGATTTTGGTTTTTTTTTCATATAAATACATCGATTAGTATTTTTAATCTAGACGTGAAGTAATGCGATTTCTTCTTTCTAATATTCGATATTGGTTAGAAGAATTTAAATTTGATGGATTTCGATTTGATGGTGTATCATCAATGCTTTATCATTCACATGGCCTCGGTAATTTCTAATTGAATTTACTCATATCTAATAAATTTCTTTTACAGGACATAATTTTTCTGGCACATATAAAGAATATTTCGGTTTAGCAACGGATACTGATTCATTTAATTATCTTCAATTAGCTCATCATGTTATTCAAACGCTTTTTCCTGAATCAATAACAATTGCTGAGGTATTTTTGACGATTCTCGAAAAACAAAAATCTGTAATTGTAAATCATTTATTTGAAAGGAAGTGTCAGGCATGCCAACATTATGTCGACCACTTGCTGAAGGTGGTGCTGGTTTTGATTATCGTTTAGCTATGGCGATTCCGGATCTTTGGATTAAAGTTTGTATTTTCTTAAAAATAAAAATTTATTTCGTTTTTTGTTTGAAGTTCTTAAGAGATATAAGAGATGAAGATTGGCAAATTGGTCATATAACATGGACATTAACTAATCGTCGATGGTCAGAAAAAAATGTAGCTTATGCTGAAAGTCATGATCAAGCACTTGTTGGTGATAAAACAATAGCACACTGGTTATTTAATGAACAAATTTATAGTCATATGTCGGTTTTTGCTGAACGAACACCAGTTGTTGAACGTGGTTTAGCTTTACATAAAATGATTCGTTTAGTAACATATATATTAGGTGGAGAAGCTTGGTTGAATTTTGAAGGTAAAGGATGAGAATGGATAAAGTCATTTTTTTGGCCCCAACAAAATTAGTTTTTTTTTTATCGATTTGAAGTAAAACAAGACTCCTGATGATATTCCATACGGTTTTTTTTCGTATAGCTCACCAAAAGATTTTTGGGACCTGTGGTTCCTCACAAGAAACTCTGAAAAACTTTTTGTTTTTGATTTCGTTTAAACACATATTTATTGATAGAGTCAAGTGTACTGATTACGAATACCAATATATTAAGTGCTAAAAGCTTTTTAATAAACAAAAAAACAGCCCTTTTTGAAATGCTCGTTTAGCTTTATATCTAGGTTTTTGGCTCTGTATCTTCATTCATTATTCTAACCTTATGAAAAACCATTCATAATAGTGAAAAAAATGTGATCTTGTTGAATATGAACTATGAAAGCTCTTTCAGAGCATCATTGGCTACAAAACTTGGGATTGCCGATCAAAAACCTGCTTTTTCAGTAAGTCCTACAGAGACTGAAGTTTCCAAATCTTTTGATAGCAGATTAGAACTAATGTGAAATTTGGACTGAACACCTAATTTTAGATGCTCTATCCGATGGTGAATTCAAAAAGCCGAAGAAAATGATACGTCAAAGGTTTTAATAAGAATCGACTTCACTATCATGTTCAGCACATCAAATAACCTTTGTACACAGTTCTTTGGTAATCGAAATATTTTTAATATGCCGGATCAGAACATATATTTCTATGATTAGCTCTATAGATCATGTTACTAAATTGAAAAGAATGAAGACGTTAGAAGAATAATTATGTCAATGTTTCTATAATGTTTAAAAGGTTTGAAATAGGTTATTTGATGTGCTAAACACGATAGTGAAGTTGGTTCTTATTGAAACCCTTGATATCTTAAAAATGGTTTCCAGAAAACCAAAAAACCTTTGACGCATCATTTTGTTCGGCTTTTTGAATTCACCATCAGATGGAGCATCCAAAATTAGGCATTCAGTCCAAATTTCATATTGGTTCTAATCTGCTATCATAAGATTTGGAAACTTCAATCTCTGTAGGACTTACTGAAAAAGCAAGTTTTTGACTGGTAATTCCAGGTTTTGTAGCCAGTGATGCTCTAAAAGCTATACGGAAAAAAAACCGTATGGAATATCATCAGGAGTCATGTCTTACTTCAAATCGATAAAAAAAATACTAATTTTGTTGGGGGCAAAAAAATGGTTTTATCCACCCTCGTCCTTTAAGGAAGAGAGCGAATAGTTTAATAGAGATTTTCCTATAGGAAATGAATTTGGTCATCCAGAATGGCTCGATTTTCCTCGAGAAGGAAATAATGAAAGTTATAAATATGCTCGTCGGCTTTTTTATTTATTTGAAGATGATACATTGAGATATAAATATCTTAAGGCATGGGATAAAGCAATGAATGATTTGGAAGAAGAATATAAATGGTTAACAGCAACAAATGCAGTAAGCGTTTCGATTAACTATTAGAATTTAAATAAGTTTTGTTTTGCAGTTCGTTAGTCGGAAAAATGAAGGTGATAAAGTTATAGTAATCGAACGTGGCGATCGTAATCTGATGTTTATATTTAATTTTCATGTCAGTAACAGTTACACTGATTATCGTATTGGATGTGGTCAAAGTGGAAAGTAAAAATGAATAATTCTTGTTTTTTTTTTCTGGTTAGAAAGTTTTTTCTTTAGATATAAAGTTGTACTTGATTCGGATGCGAAATCTTTTGATGGACATGGAAGAATTAATGATCAACAAATCTTTGTTGCCGACAATATCATGTGGGATGATCGACCATTTTCATTTCAAGTACGTTTAAATGAAGATTTTTATTAATAGAATTTATTTGTCTTTTCTTAGATTTATACTCCATGTCAGACTGTGCTCATTCTTGCTTCACTTGAAGCGAAAAATTGATGGAATGTGATTGGGTTTTTTTCTAATCTTGCAATATAACTTATTATTATCTGTTTGTAGTTTTTAGTTTCATACAACAATATACTTTAGTGAAACATCTTGTAAGCAAGATCTTTAAAAGATAATTGGTTCTATATGTCTTAATCGTATCAAATACATCTATATCTAAGATCTTTGTAAGATCTGCTTGAAGATTCCAGATATCAAGATCATAGAAAAAACTAGTAATTCTGATTATCTTTTTCCAAGATCTTGAATAAAATGAAAAACGACATCACTAATTTATTTAGATATTTAAAATTTTTTTAATTGCTTGTAATTATGTTCCAAAATTCAATCGTATCGATTTCTCAGCATCATAAATATGAAAAAGGTTTTGCAACATTGTCAGCACCTATCAACCAATGAATTAAAGATATCAATAACAAAGAGAGAAGAAAAAAACAAAAAACAGTTAACTTAGCATTATAAAATATGAATGAACTTTCGTCGAGTGATTTATTCTGTATATTTATAAGCGACATTATACTATTTTGTAAGAACATGACTAGAGCCAGATTACTAATTTTTGAAATATAAGGATTATATAAATTTTAAGTTTTTTGAATAAAGAATTTTTTGGTGAAAAATGATAAAATGAACAACATTTTAGGTCTTAATATAAATGAAATGATAATTTAAATAAATACTAATTTAACTTTTTTCTAAAGTAATAATGGTATGGCAATACATAGATTTTAAATGCTAAAAAATTATTTCTTTTCTGGATTTTTAAATATTTAACATTAGATGAAACTTTTCTACATATATTATTATTAGTCCAAGGAAACAATCGCAATCTAATATCGATAAATATAAGTCAAGATCGACTGTTAACACAACATCAACAGCAACAATTGTACATTTCGAATAAGTTGTAAAATAATGATGACAAGAACAACTATTACCAAGATCTTACACATCTGTACTTAAGATCTAAATACAGATCTTGATGCAAGATAGTTGTATTATCTTGTAGTTAAATTTTCAAGATAAGCTCACATTTCTATACCCTGTTTTGGTCAAGATCTTGCTTACAAGATGTTTTACTAGAGTATGAAATGAAAATTTTTCTCGACGTCACACATTTTTTTATCTTTAAACTTCTTCATTTAAAATAAAACAGTTGTTATCATTCCCATTCTTTTGTTGCTATATAACATGTGCGCCATATTCACCTATATACACAGTAAAGAGGACACTTTTAGAAATGTTGAAGGTAGGCATTGGTTCGATATGCGTATTGTTGCTTATGGTTCTTGCACCAGAGATTGATGGTCATTTGATGAACGGTGTCAATGGGGGTGCCGAATGCGCAGCATGTACAATGGTTTTGGGTATAATTGAGAGAGTATCTATTGTTTACAATGAAAGTATTGTGGCATCACTCGAACGATTCTGCAATTTTTTACCAAATGAATTTAGAATATATTGTAAAACGACTGTCGAAGTTTTGGGTAAGTTTAACTGTTTGATTCAATCGAAACAAGAATGAAAATTGAATCTTAGGTACAATCATTATTGATGGCTTCGCGAAGAATGAAACATCCGATGTCATTTGTCATTCACTGAAAATTTGCCGAACTGATCCTGGTCAACCAGAATGTCGATTGTATCAGGTCAAATCATCATCACCATCATCTATCTCTCTCGGGCAGAGTGGATCGAATCTTCGTCAAAATCATCCATCACTTCTTCCTTTACTCACATCGAAAATCTGTACTATTCCAGGCATTGATGAAATCTGTAAAATTCTTGAACAGGTCTTTAACAATCATATACCTCTTGTCGATATTGATGGCGATCGATTCGGTACGGAAGCAACATTTCGTGGTAGTTCATGGCGTGGTAAAGATTGTAATGATTTATCATCAAAAATTCGACCGGGTGCACGTTCCATGAAAGGTGATTTTCTTATTGACCATAATTGTAATGGAATCTTTGGCATGGATTCATCAACAAATCGGCCATGGGAAGATGAATTATGCAATGATACACAACGAATAGGCGTTGCCATATTAGGTGACTCTGTTTCTGCTCATTTTCATATTCCCGAACAATGGCTCGATGCTAGTCAAGCATCATCATCTGTATTTGAACATATGCTATTCATTATTGAGAATGAACTCGATTGGCCACAATTATCTGGTTCGACAGGTTATCTCAATATCTCTTGGCCGAATATTGCAGGTAAGCAAAAACTATTCGATAGTCTTATTTCAAAATTTCTCATTATTTTATAGGTGAAACACGTTCAACTTACGCTCGTTTTTTTGAACGTGATCATTGCAATCATCGAGACTATCAAAATATTGCAGTGAACGGAGCACGCAGTTCATCGATGATCAATATTTCAAAGACATTAACACGTGATCCAGAAAATGATGTTCCTCTTCTCGTTTTCTATGCCTTAGTTGGTAATGATGTCTGTAATGGTTATCCGAATACAATTGATCATATGACTACTGTAAAAGAGATGCGTACCAATGTATTGACCGTTCTTACTTATCTTGATACGATTTTACCTAAAGGTAGTCACGTATTGACAACTGGTCTAGCCAATGGTAGTCTCTTATATGAATTATTACACAATCGTATTCATCCATTGGGTCGTGTTGGTACACCAGTCACCTATGCACAATTCTATACATATTTATCTTGTCTGCAAGTATCTCCATGCAATGGATGGCTGACAACAAATGATACATTACGTGCATTGACTTCTCAACGAGCAATCGATCTGTCCGCAGCAATACGTAATGTGACATTAGAATATTCACCCAAGAATTTTGATCTTGATTATTTCTACGTTTCTGTCGCTGACGTTTTTGCAGAATGGGCAGCACAAGGTGGCGAACCATGGCAATTAGTTGAGAGTGTCGATGGTTTTCACATCAATCAATATGGTCATGCATTGGTTTCTGATTTTACTTGGACATGGTTAGAAAAAAATAAACCTCATTGGTTACCACCATGGAATCCACACAATGCAGACATCGAACGTATTTTCAAAGATCAAGGCGGCTATTAAGATGTGAAACACTCTTGCAACAGTAGATTTGTCTACACACACTTTGTATGTGTTCGCTTTGTTCTAAAAAATATAAACTAGTTTACTGAGATGTTTAGACGACCACATGAGAAGAAGCCTATTATTATTTTTCAAATAATTGAATCAGAGAAACTTTTATCCATTGGGGTATAACTGTGTTCTAACGTGATTCTTTGTTACAATCTCACTTTTGTTCTGCTTTTATTTGCTCAAGACTGGCGATCTGTTAGTTCTGACAATACATCATACAAGAAAGGTATAAATTACAGAATATCAATTAATAACTCAACAAGCTCTACAAATTGACATGACTAAAATTTAACTAGATGGTATTCGAGTTTCGACTCGAATACGAAATGCGGTGCGAAGCACGAATCGAGAGAATTGAGAAAACAAGATTCGAATCGAACTCACGCACGACTACATAAATGCTGTGCTTCGCACCGCATTAAAAAGCGATTGATCAGTTCGTAGTATTCCCTCGTCAGTTAATTTCATAAAAAATAATGTAAATAATCCTAATGTTCCTGTATAACGAAACCATGAGTACCGTAAAAATCGAATATCTCGCTCTAGGCATTGCAATGGCAGCTAATATTTTAACCTTGTTAGTTTGGCAGTGAGAGTTTTCATTTGATATGAAAATGTGCCATCTCTTTGACTGACAACACCAATACCTCCATTGTTAGTATAAGAAAAGTGTGAGAAAACAAAGAAAAGAGTTTTGTTTTTCGACTGAAAACTAGGTTGTTCGTTTATTTTTATTGAAATAAATATCTCGTAGCTATTATCATTATTCTTTCACTCTAACAAACTATCTTTCATCTACGATAGTCGAAAGTTCTTCTTTAATATTATTAACATACGACATCGCCTTATTTTTGAAGGATTTTAGTAACAAAATTCGTATTAAATCGGGACCAGGCCAGGCGAAGATTCTAAAGTTAAGCCTGGCCTGGTGGTCTACCAGGCAGCGGGCTAGGCAAACAGCTCTGAACTGAACTAAAATAGAGCAATACTCAAATTAGAAAATTAATAGTTTTTCATAAGATTTCGATACTATATGAATCATTAATTCATTTTTAGAGATTTGATATATAGGTAAGTATGAGTAAAATATTTGTAGTAATTACTATTCGATCTTATCTTTCAATAGATATGTGAATTTTCAATTGAAGTTATTCGAATTCTATAGTATTCAATACCAGTGTTTATACACTATTTTTCAGACATTTACGACTTGATAGAAATTTAAATTTTCATTTATTATTTTAATTTAAAAATTGATCTTTTTTCCGTTCAGAATGCTGTGTTCAAAAATTCTAAACTATATCGTTAACCTTTTCTAGTTTCATACAAATCCTATAAATACTATTACTATATGACGATGCTTCAAAACGTTATTTTACATAACGTTTTTTAACCACTGATAGTATCAGAGAAACTCTTCGCCAAAAATATTGACCTTCATAGAAATTTCTTACACTAATATTCGAACTTTGTGAGCGTTTTCGCATCCTTTCTATGCAGGATTCAAAAAGAAACTAGCACATGACTTTTTCATTTATTTTCACTCGTTTATTTAAGTTTTGTGCAAGAAACGCCAAATTTTCATACTTAAAAATAATGCCAATGCTGTGTTCTTGAATATGGAAAATGATCTGTAATACCAATGATCTGATCTATGTCAAACTGAAACAAACCATGTTCCTTTGACTGATTCTTATTTTACAATACATTGTTCAAAGTGATATTTCTGACGTAGATTTTTTATTTTTGACGAAACGATCAACTGATTACTAATGAAAACATAGAAACTATAATTATAATTTTGCACAGGTACGATTATTTTTCTTAGTCTGAAAATCTTTTGTACAAGTCTTGAATAAATTATGCCTCTTCATTTCACAAAGAGTATGAGCTAGAAAAAATTAAATTTTTTATCGACATACTGATCTTTGTCTACCAAGCGAGAGTAATTACGTGTATTAGAATTTCAACTAGAGTCGTATTCAACGAACTGCAGAGTTTTTATTATTATTGTCTAATGTCTTCCATACTTCTTGTAATGCTGGCACTGTCGTTCCACTTGTTTCAGCCAATAAAGTTGTTTCTATTCCTGCTTTCGCTTTTATAGTACCATCTGGATTTAATTTTGGATTATTAGCAGCTGACGAGATATAAATGTTCCATATAGCTCCAGCTAGACTTCCAACAATCGGTCGATAATTCAATGGTATAAAACGAAAGTTAATAAATGAAACGAATGGCCAATAACATGTTCCAGCTACAAACGTTTTTGGCATATCATGTTTAATTTTTCTTCTAGCTATACGAAGATTGTGACCCTGCAGAAGGATAATACATGCGAAGACGATACTTATATTGAGAGGTGCAAGTAATGTATTGGTCAACATCTTCTTTGCAATCTGAATACCTTGTTTACCTGTTCAAAATATAAAAAGATAAAAGGTAGAGAAATGATTTTAGTTACAAAATAAACGAAACAGAATTATTTTCAAAACTGAGATGAAAATGAATATACTATGCCACCATATTTCTAATGCAATTCCGACTTCAATCATTCCATCGTACTTTAAATGAGGTAGTTTACTTCGAAATATGATTTTTTTTGACAATCACGTCCGAAAAATTCGAATTCTTTTATGTATAAAGGAAACCATATGAACGTCGACTAAGATTTTAGGATATTAAATTTGTTGTCTGTTGATTATCTTCGTTTGTACTAACCTGGAAACAATCGCTCAACTATTCTTGCGAGTGTGAAGGACCAGGGTGTTGATACGAGAACAGCTGTCGTACACATGATCCGAGACCGTTCACGATTCCACCATGATAGCAAAGAAGATGACGACGGTGCAATAGTCTCACCCGTTGGACTCTTTTTATGACTTTCTAAATATTGACATATCAAATCACCGGTTGTTACACTTGTGCCGATTGCGATTGTTGTGAATATGTAAGGTTTGATCAAACCACGCCAACCTATTTAGAAAAAATGATAACTCGAAGTACTATGAAATAATAATAGAATCGATATTCTGTGAATCTACCTTGTAGAGTTTGAGTTGCAATTTTTGTAATATTAGTACCAAACAAAGCCATGAATAAAAAACGTTGAGTTAAGCAGTATACAAAATAAAAAAATGAAACGTGCGAGAAGGAAAGAAAAAAAGAAATAATTTATTGTGTGAAAGGGTTGATGAGTGCAGAAACATATATCGATAATGGCGACATCATACATTTTGTCTTTTTTTTCTCATTTATCACATAGTTATATATACGAAAGTATGAAGTGACATCTAACCGCATCGTCAGTTATTGGATTAAATAAAATTATGAGTCATAATTTGTGTCGCACTTGCATACTTAAGTCTTTTTTTCTCATACGTAAAATTTAAATTTTAGAAGCAAAATTCATTCTGCATTACGATTATCATCATCTGTATCGTATAAATAAAGAGGTTAGATCACATCGAAAATGTGTTGATAAAAAAAAATACTGCTATCATATCTATGAAAACTCTATTCATTTTATAAACCATCATTTATATTGGTTTCAATACGATAAAGCAAAACTCAGTTTGAAATATAACAGATTAAATTCACTTAATGTAGTTTGTTTGTGAATAAGTAATGGATTGTTGACGTTAGAGTTCAGAAAGTTGTAGAAACGTCATTTGTACTATTTCCTTCTACCAGTTTAATTTATATGAGAAAATACTTAAGGTAGTCCAAAAGTTCTGAGCCCGATATTTAAAATTTTATAAAACAATTAATATCGAAAGCTTTTTTGCATGAATACATAGTAAAATGTCTCGTCTATAATAATGCATATAATAACTCTATCTTGTATTTAATTCTAATATTCTTTTAGATAAAGTCTATGATACTTGAGACTGAGCAAAAGTTCTAATAACATCATTAAAATATAAAAAGAAAGAAATATTTCTAATTTTATTTTATTATATGTTCAAAATAATCGCCATTATTGTTAATACAAAGTTCCATCCTTTCTAACAGTTTGTCGAAAGTTTTTTAAAACTCTTTTTCTGGAATATTGTGCACAATTTTGGAAACCTCCTGAAAGGGAACTGAAAAATATGGAAAGGTTCCGGATATATTCGAACATTGGACAACAGACAATTACATCATCGAATAGTTACTGTGTCACAGATTTTATCTAAAAGAATGCTAGAATTAAATACAAGACAGAGTTATCATATGTATTATTATAGACGAGACATTTTTCTATGTATTCATGCAAAAAAACTTTTGATATTAATTGTTTTATAAAATCTTAAACATTGGGCTCAGAACTTTTGGACTACCCTAAGTATATTAATACACAAATATTCTCAGACGGATATTTATTAATTCATCGCGCTTGAACAATTGTCTCGTTGGTAATCGTGAAACTACACAAATACCAATATTTGATGTATTATTCAAATCCATGGTTACGATGATCGTATATGGGTGTAGGAGTGGGTGTTGGTGTAGTTCTTCTCTTTACTCACACTCACACTCACCCACGATAGTTTCCCGACAGAGATTTAGATGTCCATGACGGCTTGGTCATTTTTCTGACATGCTGACTTTCAGTTTCGGCATGGTCTATGATCTGCATCATACAGTTCCCTAAAGAGAACGGCAAAGACTCCGCAATTTAACTGGCTTAGAAGCTAGGTCAAACCTATTCTTCGTAAATTCTTAGCTATGCAGAGTATAGTAATAGAACTTGTCGGAAGCATATTACTCTTTCCTCATTTCATATAAGACCGTCTAACGGGGTGTGAATGTGCGTGGGTGTGGACTTGTAAATGCGGGTAAAGAGAAGATCGATAACCGCACCCACACCAACACCCACATCTACACCTTCATACACTCACACGCACTATTGTGCACTATTTTTATTAGAGTTTTTTTTACACTGACATTGATAGCGAGAGTTCAAATAATTTATTTGATCTTCTTGATAGACAATAATTTGATATAAGCCATAAGAAAAAGTATTGCAGTCATGGCTGTGAGAGTGAGAAAATATTTCCACATGTCCCAATCTGACTCATGGTCGATTGATCGTTGTTGCAAGACTTCATTACCCAATAAAGGACATATATGTGTTTGATTGGCCAAACAGAATTTCAGATTTCGAATTTCATTGACAATCAATACATTATATGCATAGCGAAATGCGCTCACCCATTTAATCCATCGAAGAAAGTTAAATACACTTTCCAAATCGACAAGAAAACCACTAAATACCATCATGATGACAAATATGAGGACCAGCACGATCACAGCGACAGCTGGACATACGTTAAAGTAAAAACAAATACTCAATGTAAGATCAGTTTTCTACTAAAAGACAAGCCCTTATCTTCTAGATTCTGAGATTTCTTCATCCCGCTGAGTTGAACAAATATCAACCTTTTTTCTCGAAGAACAATTTAAGAAGTTTTTCTGACTCTCGTTCTTGGCTACAACAAATAAAACTTTTTCCATCTTACAATGTTAGAGATTTGGCAGTTTTTAAGAAAATGTTTAAGCCAGAGTTCATCATAGAAATAGGGCTATAAAGGGAGATGTGCTTTGAATGGAGCCCAGTTTATGGGCCAGCTACCCACGTAAGAATCCCGAAAAACATTGAAAACAAAACACTATTTATAACTAATTTTCACAATAAATCACTAACTTTTCGACTTGTTTCAACGAAGGGCGTGGAGTGGGTGTGAGTGTCGGTGGATGTGGCTGTGGCTGCTGGCGTGGGTTTGAGCCTTCCGTTGACCCACACTCACACCCACCATATGGCCGAGTCCTACATTCATCGATTATAATGGCGACGAAATCAAAAGTGTTCGAGTCTCGGAAGGGGAACGATTTGATATACATCTCAGGCGACTTCTGATTTCACTGTAATTCTATGACTTTAGGTTGAACTGAAGTCGAAGGCATGTACATGAAATAGATATTTGAGAGAAACGACTAAATTATTTCTACAGATTCAAAGAAGCAAAATCACTAAAAATAATTAATTGTTATAGTTCTGCTCAGTAAAGTTCGGGACTAAACCTTAATCTGAAGCTTGAATATTGAAAAAGAGAGAGAAATACTACCAAAAACAGATATGCTTGCAGCGACGAAAAAACATGTAGCTGAACCGAACATATTCGCCATGAAGATAGTGATGAGAAAGACCAAAAATTTCCCGACATTGTTCTGTAAGCCCATCATGAAGTAACAAATGATACTAAAGATCACCGAGGGCACAACTCGCATTGGTACAAGATCGCACAGTAATTTCGCAAAAAATAACGTTTGCATGCTGTAGTAACCGCTGACATTTTCCTAAATGAAAAAACCGAATGAGTTTAGTTTTCCTGCTAGAAATTATCATCAAAAGACAAAAATCAAATGTATCATTATTCCATAATGCACTATACATGCTTGTTATCTATACTAAGATGTATTTTTTTTGAACTAATTAGAAAATCGTAAATCATCATATATCTGACGATGAATACTTACATGAATGAAGAGTGCACGTTCCTTGATAAATGGTTCAAGTGCTGTTGCAGTACTAAAAATTTGATTGACTGTAACGAAGAAAAGGCCTCCTAGACGATTTTGGACACCTGAACCTGTCGTTTGCGGCAATCGGTAATAGAGAAGACCGGTAAGCACTGCTAGAATAATGGCAACCGCGATTTGCCACGTTAGTAGTGCAGAATTGCGTATTGTATTGCGTAGTGTGCGCTGAGAAACATAGAAAAATTTCGATGCAATCGATCGCATTGGCTGTTGCTGTTGTGATATTGCGCTATCTACAGTGTCTAAAGTATTCGTTAAGCGATCTGAAATCAAACGATACATTGGCGAGTTAAGATAATTATTGTATAGATCTGTTGTTCGATTAGTGCGAGCTGCTTGAATGAGTATGTCGAGTGTAAAATCTGCTGGATTGTCATATTCCTGGTATGTAAATCCTTGCGAAATAAAATATGATTGAACGTTAGCGGATGGACCCAAATAGACGGTGTGACCTTTAGATAGCAATAAGACGGTGTCAAAGAGTTCAAAAATCGAGTATCGTGGTTGATGAATTGAAAAAACGATAGTACCTAGATGCAAGATAGTGACTCTCAGTTAATCTTAATTGAGATCTTTTTTCTTCGTCAACTACTCACATCCATTTTTTGAAAGATCTTTCAAAATTTTCATCACGTCACAAGCTGTTGATGCATCAAGACCTGAACATAATTCCCATAGAATGTTTTTTTCTTCTCAGAATAGTGTTGTTTTTATTCTACTTGCCTGTGGTGGGCTCATCGAGAAACAAAATCTT
>CAJNOL010000645.1:42527-63518 GCA_905250125.1 Rotaria sordida | reverse complement strand
AGAAAGTGAGGACTAAACTTATGATTGCTGTTTATCGGTCATTTTGATTAATGAAATTCTATTAGATGATAAACGACTTTTATGAACGCTTAATAGAGTTGCAGTCCTTTGCTCCTGTATGAAATGACGTTTGCTGTTAATAAGTTTCAGAATAACTAATGTTCATTTTAGAGACGAATAGGCGAGGATACTATTTGCGTAACCTGAAAATGATATGAGTTAAAGAGCTAAGATTTTACTAATATTAAGTTAGGACTTTGCTCTCTCTTTTTGAAATGTCGATAAAAGTCTTCAGTTCTTCTCACGTATTGAATACAGCATGAGTTTTGAAGATGAACTGAATCTAAAATAAGAATAATACGCTTTGTCGATCCAAACATAATGAACAGATAGTCTAATTGTGCGTGCATTGACCCATGAAAGACTTTGATAGGTAACTGTTTGTGTTCCAAAAAGAAAAGCATTATACTAAAATTTATTTATCAAGCCTTTTCAAAGCCTGAGTGGATAATAAACCTTGCCTTTTCTAACTATTGAGGCGTGTTTGATGCCGTGACATTACTTATTAACCTTTGTAATTCTTTTAACTGTGAATATCATCAAAAACTAGATATTTAGTGTGGAGATGCACCAATTCCAATTTTAGTCAATTTCAATGCTTAGGATTGGTTGGACTTGACTGAATTTGCAATTGAAATTGATTGATGTTGAGTAGAATTGATCTGGAACTGACAAAATCCGACATAGAATTGACTACGATTCGTTCTTAGTCACACTCTTTTGTCCTTATCTCCTGCTATATAGTGGTGCCGTTAGATTCTCAAACTGTTCTATGGAGCTATGCTTAAATCAGGTGAGGGATGGAACCATGCTAATACTTGCAATACTGATACCAAATGGCATTATAGGTATTGAATCAGTAGTGTACAAAGGATGATCACACTTGAAATTTTCTAAAGCCGATGATAGATTGGAACTTTTAGATCGTTCAAGACTTTCATCAAACCTTAAAAAACTCCTATACTCGATAAAAAGCCTTTCCTTGACGAAAAAGTGAAGAATTGAAAATCAATCTCTCAAAGTTTTTCGATTTTTGAGTTTTTTCATCTAGGAAAGGACCTTTTTCAAATATAAGGATTTTTTATAAAGTACAATCGAAGTATTGCGGGTTAGAGAAATCCCAATCTATCATCAGTTCTTTGAAATTTTCAAGTTTGATTTTCTAGTGCAAAGTAACTATTCAATGCCATCGATGCCACTTAGTATTGGCATTGAAGTTTAAGATGGTTACATCATCTTCTGACCTAATGCTACTTCCATATATTAGAAGATAAGGACCTGAAGCTACCTTCTTGCAATATTCTTGAGGATCTCAAGATAGGTACTTCCATATAACAGGACTTGAGTACCTAAAGATACCTTCATACAATAGGAGATAAGGACCAAAGGGTGTGATTAACAACTAATCGTAAGCAATTTCAGACCAGATGTTGTTAGCTCCAGAACAATCCTGGTCAATTCCAATTCCAAGAATTCGAATTGACTGGAATTGGAATTGATGCATCTCTATAACTTGGGATTCAGCAGGAAATCGCCGGAACTGGAAGCAGTAATTCGACCGGAAGGTTTTCGGATTTTTCCGATGAATTCCAACCGTTTCCTGCTGGAAAGCACAAGGTTATGACTGCAATCCACTGAAACAAGTCCAGCAAATATCCAATGAGAATACTACTTCCACTTTCGACAATTTTCGATGCTTTCCTGCAGCAACCAGCCCGCCATTTTCGACCCGGGAGTGAGAAAAATAATAGCAGAAGTTGTTAAGAGCTCATACTGTACGAGCCAGTGTGATATTAGAAACTAATTGGAGTGACTAATGAGGGTCTTGACTAATAAATAGGACCCTGACAATGTAAAAAAGTTTTTATAAGGTCCTAGTAGAATCTAACAGGATCCAGCAGGATCCGAAAGGATCCATAGGATCCAAAAGGATCTAGTAGAATCCGAAACGATCCATAGGATCCAAAAGGATCTATAGGATCCACAGGATCCAGCAGAATCCACAGGATCCAGGATCCGCTTTTTCCCCCTTGGATTATAGTCTAAAAATCCTAGCCCTACAGCTGAGTAAACAAACGATAAGATTTAAATAATTCAAATTATCCTTTCCTAAAATATTTCCTATTGAAAAAACATAACATACTTGCTGTGTACCGTTCAACAGTTTTTATTTTAACGTTTTTTATTTATCTCTCATTAGTCATTTGATTATAGAAGAAAGAAAGATCTAGTCTTATTATGGTGCATTCTATCAATAAGATTCGTTTTGAATAACTCAATTATATAGTAGATGAAATAAATTTTATATTTAAATTGTTTTTAATTGTCACTGAGTCAATCCTGTTATCTATTGCTAACGACATAATCAAATCTCAAAGTAAATAAGTCATTTTACTATTAACTAGAACAAAGGTTCTACACCATGTCGATGTTTCTATTTGCATAGATTAAATTTCCCTGAAAAATGGTATTTTTTACCTCGTAATCGTTTTTGTTTTTTTTTATAAGGTAGATGGTAAAAGATTTTTCATAAAATCCATTGATATTCTTATTGGTTATATTTACAAATTAAATCATAGATATTTTACTAGTAATCAATTATTTAACTTGTTTTTTCGTCAACTGTTAACATAATTAGATCTTAAATAGAATTGAAAAATAGACATTTATTCTACGAAATAGTTAGAAAAATTTTAAAAAATAAAAAACATCTCTTCCTAAATTTATTCCGTTTAAATG
The DNA here is from genome assembly GCA_905250125.1 of Rotaria sordida. Taxonomy (NCBI): domain Eukaryota; kingdom Metazoa; phylum Rotifera; class Eurotatoria; order Philodinida; family Philodinidae; genus Rotaria; species Rotaria sordida. The sequence continues at coordinate 60,719 of CAJNOL010000645.1, read as the reverse complement.
AATTATTCGAAAATTTATAGACTGATTTAAGAAATAAATGACTCGGAACTAATCTAGAATGTATAAGTCGAAATAAACCATGTATTTCTCTCACTTTGTTTAAATAAGATTTTAAAAAAATCTAATCAATGATAGTGTTTATATAAGTGAGTATAATGTTGCTTGTTTCAAATAAAGCATATTAAAAATAAACGTACATAATAATAATAATGAGAATATAAAAAAAGATAATAATTATCTAAACTATTGAATTAAAACATGAATAAATAGATTTGAAGATCTATCAAGTCGGTAGAGACTCTTGTCAGAAAAGAAGAATTTCTTTAGCTTAAGGCCGCCCCCCCCCCCCACTCCGAAAACCGATTTTTTTGAAAAAGTTCAATTTTCGAGATAAACATATGGGTGTTACCTCCAAGGTGTCTAGTTTTAAAATTCATGAAAGTCACTTCCAATTTCGAAAGGTTTGTTTAGAATAATCGATGAACTTCTAAAGCTTTCTAGCAAAAAACATGGTACCTAAGACTATAGAGAACTTATAGGCCCACTTGTTTTTATCGTCCATAATGACAAACAATGGCACGGCATAATGTTGTACGTCTACTCGATGAGACGTCTGATGGGCTTTTAATTGATATACAATATAACTACGTTTCTCTCTGATGTATGAAGATGATTCAACAAAATATGCAAAGAAAAAAATATTCGCGCGTTTTTCTCAAAACTGTTTTTTGACAAAACTGAGAAACTCCGAACAAATTTTTTTTCACTATAGTTCGTTCTATCGAACTGCGGTTTTTTTTATTCGATAGATTGATGAATCCTCTTTCGAATGAGGGAAACGGAATTTGCATTCGGCCCTTAATATTGAAAAAACTAAAGGTTTTCTGGAAAACCTTGGCTAGGGGTTTTAGAACTTTAAGGTTTCGAGAGTTGCAAAAATGAAATAAAATTAAAATTAAAAAAATCCTTTCCCTCATCCGAAGCAGCAAGGAGTTCTCTTTCAAGTGAGACCACCCCGGGCGCTGTAGCTTGAAGTGTATTGAAAAATTCCTTGTTACCGTGGAAGCCCTATTTTGCCCCTTGATTGTTCGAAATCTTTTGAACGGTAAGGTTTAGAACCTTGAAAATTTTTTCATATATGTACAACTATGAGCCGAACATTCCTAGAAAGTTTCGTGAAATTCCCACGTACTATAACGGAAATCGATTTTGGAGTGGGGGGGGGGGGGGCGGCCTTAAATAAAAATACAGAACAATATTAAAATCTAAGAATTTTTTTCTTTAAAAAAGTCAATGAGAAAAATTCTAGATGGAACTATTTAAAGGCATAATTATTCAATTGTTAGAGCAAGCTCTCAAGTCGTTCTATTTCTTAGACGAACTGGTCAACTGACATAGGCTAATAATTATACCAGCTGAGATTGTCAATGTAAACAGTATCGATTAATAATATTTATAAAAAAAAGTCTCAAATCCTTTTTAGTTCATCCGTTAATATTTTAATTTAGTCGTTGGAATAATTTATAAATATGTTCACGTATTAAGAGAAGATAATTTATGTTTAATCATCTCGATCGAGACATTAGTTTTCTTGAACATTATATGAAAGTTATCGAACATTTTTATAATGTTGATTATCTATTTAAATTCTTTCTCAAAATCCATTCAAATATATATTTTTCTTTTAAGTTCTATATTCTGTCGTCATATGGTACCTTTTACTAATGATAAAAAAAAGTCATTGGAATATTAAATATAATAAAACTATTTGATTTTCTAGCTAAATTATAGTTAAATGATGTTTTTTTAAAATATTCTTATTTAATATTTTTACTAAAATTGGTATCAATTATTAATCTAGATCATCTTGCTCATGTTCAACTAAAAACAAAATGAGAAACATACGAAACTATAACTTATTTATTCATTTTGATGATCAATTAAAAACATAGATTTATAATTGATTAGATTTTATTTGTATTTTTCTGCATAATCTACCATAAGTTATAAATGATATAATTGAATCAATTTTCAAAAAACATCCGAAAAAATCTTCATCTTATATATAAAAGGAATTTGATTATTATTTTCATGATCGAAATAAAGCAGAAAGACATATTGAAAGAAGCTTATATTTCATAGTTTAATCGAAGACTTTCACTAGTTAAATTTGCTCTTAAACAACGAAGAGCTAATTCGATTAGAATTTCTAATTATCATCTTCAATCCAGAACATCAAGAGAAAATACAGTCTCTAGACTCTATTTTCTAATAAAAGGTCGGTGCTATTACAGAATATATTCATACTCTTTACTTCTCATAAAAAAACTTGTCTACGTTTGAGAAATTTTTGATAGAATAAACTAAATGATTTGAATCCGTTTAAAATTTTTTCTATAATAACTCATCTATAAGACAAAACGATAGTTTGACTGTACTATCTATGAATAAAATCAAACCTAAAAGGAAAATTTTTTTTTTTTTAGTGTAATCAACAACTTACCGATGAATTTTTCTGTCGTTTAAGTTCGATTTATTCTATAATATAATTGTGTCATAATCTATCGATAACATCTATTTATGACACGTTAAATGGAATGTGCAATATGAAGAAAAATTCAACTTCTCATTATCAATTAATAAAATATCTCTCAACTTACATAAAGTAATAGGTCTAATCTATTAGAAGCTTGAATTAATCTAGATTTTCTTTTATATGAAAACAAGTCTATCTAATCTATTGGATATGTTTAAAAAAAAATTTTTTTTAACTTTTATGTGTAATTGAAGATGCTTGTATATGTTGATCATATACTATCATTATTTATTTTAACAAATCTCTAAACGAATTCAATATTATTTGATGTTCAACAAAATTTATTGTATCCAGATCTATTAATAGATCAATCAAGATAAGCATTACTATTACAAGTATTAACAGGATTTGTGCGTAATACATTTAATGAAAATGAAAAGAAAATTACTTATAAATTTTCATCTAAATTTTTCAAGACTATTTACAGTTTTACATAATTTCTTAGACTCTAACATTAATTCTTTATGTTTATTATCATATGATGAATCAATATTTACACAGGATCAATCAACAATATATCAAATGATCACTTATTCATCTAAGGATGATGATGCAAGTCAACAACATTACAATTTAATTATTAACAATTACGTTGTTTTGCTGATTTATCACGCCCTATTCAATGATTTACAAAATTAAGTAAAAATTGAAATAATGTTGAAATTTTTGTCAATTATTAAATAGATATAGTTCATAAAGTATTATCGAAAAATCACAGGTCGTGTTAATCTACAATATCAAAATAAGATAAGAATAAAAATGATAGATAAGATATTTACCTCGAAAGTTGGGTGGCATCCCATTAATATATACTTCTGTGTGATCATCATCTTCAGATATTGTCGAGTTTGGAGAACAAGGAATGAAACCTGGAGGAGGTATATAATAAGGTGGATATAAAACATTTGGATCATTTGGATCAATATTATGTAAATCATCCGAATCCATAGATGTGCTACCGCTGGTGCTTGTCGACACTAGTAGAAATAAACAAAAATTTTAATTACATATTATTTAAACTATGAATGCTTACATAATGATGAATCCGAATCTGCTCGTCGAAGTTTTTGACGCTTTGAACGAACTGGACCAATATGACGTACAGTTTTTGTTTTTTGATCAAATTCAAATGGATTATTCAATTCGACTTTTAACTGACTAAGATCATCACTTGCTAGAATTAATTAGCAGACAATTCCAGCAACAACTATTCATCTCCTTATATTTACCTTTTAGCTTTTCGATGTCAAATAATGTGTCAATAAAACTTCGACTAACAATGTATTTACTAGATGCAATTGATGATTTTTCGTGTACATCTAGACGCAAGCCAATAATCTGAAGTAACAAAGATCATTTACATTGAGATGCACTAGAGCTCGGACGAAAGTATTTATATTTGTATTTTACTGGAAAAAGTACAAAAAATCCAAGTACCAAATATTCATCATGTCTACTTAGTACTTATACTTGGACTTGGAGACAAGTATGTTTTTACTTAAAATCAAGTACAAAAACTTGTATTTCATACTTTTACTTGTACTTTAAAAAAAAATATTTTTTTGCTAATTAACTGTTCCTTACGAAAATTTAAGACTTACGTTAGTCTTGTGATCTGATTTTTATTCCAAACCGTCTGTAAATAAAGGCTATTTCGCTTGTTCACTTTAAAATTGGACCATTAAATATAACGAATTTTACATTCTGAACACTTCATTATCGTCATTAAAGAGAAGTATACCAAGTATTAGAGCTCATTCTATTAAGTAGTTTAAACGTTTTCTTATATATACATGAGCTAAATAAAAATTTAAACGAATTTCGGGTTTCTTCTTATTCTTCAAACTCCAAGTCTCTCTTACATGCTATTTTTTATTTCTGATTTATAACATGAGAGATAAAAAGTGTTCAATTCAGAGATAATATGTCTCTGGATAGATTAGATGATTTCCAGATGACTCACCAAAGTCTTTTTTTTAAAGCAAAAAGTATGTTCGAGAAATCATCGATCTTTCCTCATGTCCGGAAATACGATAAAATGAAAGTACCTTAATAGTATATAGCTACTTTGATATTGGTTTCGAAAGATCTTCTTCTTCTTTTTCTGGATAAAAAGTTTAAAAATTTAGTATTATTTTAAGAAAATATCAGGTAACTAAGATTAACTAAGATACGATATTTAAATAATATTTTTCAACAAATTATAATTGCATTTAAAGCAGATTTGTTGTTATCTGCTACATACATTTTAACTCAAGTTCATACAGATTAATTTATCACTGAAATACAAATGCTACTTTTTTAAACAAAGATATTTATCTGTTTTTGTTTGTCTCTAACTGTCAACTCAAATAACATGATTTTTTAATATATCCTAGAGATGAAAAAGAAGCGCTCATACATGGTTCCTATGATTCAATTTAACATTCCGCTAGTCATACACATTCAGTCATGAAAGAACAAGAACATAACTTTTCTTAAAAACGGAACATGATAACATAAGTGATATTGAGGAAAAAAATTTTTCAATAATAAATTCGTCAAAGATTGTAGCAGAAAAAAAGCTGAATAATTCTTTTATGCTCTAAAAAAAAATCTGTCTTTTTCAATAATATTTTAATCAGAATGTTCATATAGACTAAAAATAATAGTCGATTTTCTAGATATCTATCTAATATATGTTATATTCTATCTGGACAAATGTGTTTTTAGATAAAAGCCATCTGTAGAAGTTAAAGCATAATTAACAGATAACAAATCTGCTTTAAATGCAATTATAATTTGTTGAAAAATATTATTTAAATATCGTATCTTAGTTAATCTTAGTTACCTGATATTTTCTTAAAATAATACAAAATTTTTAAATTTTGTAACTTTTTATCCAGAAAAAGAAGAACATCTTTCGAAACCAATATCAAAGTAGCTATATACTATTAAGGTACTTTCATTTTATCGTATTTCCAGACGTGAGGAAAGATCGATGATTTCTCGAACATACCCTTTAATCCTAAACTTATTAAGTTTTCCAAATTCTCATCCCAATATGAAAATAGGTCCGATGAATTGCATTTATTTTGAGTTTGATGTTAACTGGAATTAATAACTTCAGACGAAACTTTCAAGAAGTTCTAATCGATATTCAAGATATATTTCATCAATATCTTATGTTAGAATCTTTCTAATAATTACTGAAAGGCATATCAATGACTTAAAACTATAGAGAAAAAAAAATGATCTATCTGAAATTGTAGAGCATCGATCTGAATTCTCTCCGATTCTTCTGAATATCATTGAGAATTAAACGTATTTATGATAGTTAACCAAATAACCATCATCATTTATGGATAAAATTCATCATTTTGAAGAAAAGCAGAAAATAACAATAGACAAGTTTTAAAAATATCTGGAAGTGTTTCTCTGTCAGGAATTGAAAGAAAAAAACTCTATCAAGGCATTCTTCTTTGTTCAGTTTTTGATTAGATAATGTCATGTTAGTTTTAAGAACTTTATCAGACATAGTCAACATTCTATATCGATTATATTATATTTATACTTCAAGAAAAATATCACGTACTTTCTTTTTACTAATGTACAAGTAACTTATCAAGTATACTTTTGTAAAGATAAGTCAAAGTACATTTTTCTAAGTACAAGGAAAAAACATGTACTTGTTGTACTTGTACTATTTCTAGCTCTCATAAACATCGATGACATACCTTAAATTTTTTATCAGATGAACAATCTATAATTGGAAAAAGTCGACCACCTAACAAAATTTGTTCACCACCATATCTCATATCACCAATTTCTTTAGATTTTTTGGTGGTTCGTGTTGTTGAGATACCTACAAAAGAAAAAAATAGAATACAACATGATCTTCATATAAAAATATCTTCAGATCGGCTGATTGAAATAATAAATGAAATCGAACTGATAGAAAATGATCATCTGCTGATAAGTAAACAAAGCTTAGCATAATCTTGTTGCGTTTTGTATAACAAGGAATTAATTAAATTTCTGCTATCATCACACTCTTTTTTTCGGCAAATTTTCACCTCTGTACTAATTCAAACTCACCACGTTTTCTTTTAGATGGTGAAACTCTACTATTGGGAGATATCATCACTATCTTACGACCAATGTTTGGTGGTGTAACTTTGATCCTAGAAAAAAAAAGAGATATGCAAGTTTGTTATAGAAAAAAATCAAAGTTTACTGTTTATGTTCATTATTAATCACAGACGAAAATGTACAGAAAATGCTCGTACAACAGTGACAAACTTCGTGAACCAGCTTAATGACACCAAGAGCAATATGAAATTTATATTCATCGATGCATGGTTCAATTTCCAAGATATACTTATACCACTGCAACAGAGGTAAATAACGTTGTAAGAGAAGAAATAGTTATTTTTCTACTCACTAATTGACTAATAAATATCTGACATGGTTTATTTTCATTGTAATTGAACACTTCACATTGCATAAGAACATCAGGTACTTCTAATTTATCAATGCAAACTTCCATTTTCAGTTGAGCAAGTCCTTCTTCGACAAATTGTTGTAATTGATTACAATCTTTTGTACGATTTTCTACAACTTGAGCACATAATTCATTTAAAACATTCTGTTGAAACTTATTGTGATTAATAATAACTAATGCACGTTCAATAAAAGTATTCAAAAATGGATGTTGATTTGCTAAATCTGAGGAAAATCGATCAAGTTTTAGCTAAAATATAGCAACATTTTACGCTTGCTGTCAAAAGTTTAATAATTATTAATAATTACTTGAAGCATGACACAATCAAGAATTGATTATAAACTAATGATAGGACCAAAATTTAAAACAAATTACCGTTTTAAGTATTTCTTAAGGATATTTAATTACCTTTGGTATGAACTCTTATTTGCCGAACTATAATCAAACTAAATAAATACACTTAACAAGATATAAATAATGTCAAAATCTAAAAAGATAAATAAAATGTTAATATTGATCGTGAGTTCGCTTCGATTAAATTACACTAAAGAAGAAAAAGATTATTCTCAGAACGAACTACAAGCGACACATACGTAGAAGAAGAGAAACACAAGCAAATTTTAAACATATTTAGTTCATTTTAGTTTTAAATTATTTGTGCTTAATTTATAGTTTTGTTAAGTTAAAAGTTAAATTAAATTATCGTATATTTTTTTTTTTGTTTCATTTAACTGAGACAAACGACGACAAACAACGTGTGGATTTCAACGAAATAAAAATCAGAAAACAGACATTTAAACACGTTCACGACTGGTTAAGTTTTCGACGAATATATTTCATTCAGAAAACTTCATATATTAAAATGTGCACTTTTAAGATTTTATTTTTATTGGTTTCGAGTCGTCTCTTGCTTGTTGTGTGTTGACTAGAATAAAATAACAAAAGAAAATAAAATAATTTCATTTTATTTATAATCTAAGAAGTAAATTCATTGCAAATCAATTACATTGAAAATAAGTTTAACGCCCTGTAAGTAAATAAATGTTCAAAGTGAAATGACGAATGAAAATAATTTAAATGTATTTTAAATATAATATTTAAGTGCACACAGAAATTAATTTTAATGTAAAGTTAAGGTGGCACTGCTAGCCTAGAGAAAAAGATAGTTTATTTTTATGTTCTTTTTCATTTTAAATAAAAAATGAGATAAGTACAAGAGTGTCGACTAAAAGGTTAATTAACATACGTATTTACCTTCACTTTCATCTACCTTTTATCTCATTAACATTCACTTTAACTTTTAAACTTTACAAGAGAAAAATAGCACCACATGTTTTTTTATTTATGAAAGATATACTTTGATTTTGCTTGATACACTCATCATTCGGAACACTGACAATGAACAAAATTAATGGTCCACCAACAAAGGAGATATAACTTGACTAATCAGAATTTTTCTAGTAGTGCTACCTATCGAAAGATTCACTTTTTTTTGTTTTCAACGTTTTTTTTTTAATTGTTCGATCTTCTCTTCTATATTGATGAATAACTATAGTCTTATCAAAAACATTTTTAGCAATTTATTTATCTATAAATGTAAGATACTGCACCATCAGTGTGTGGAAAATATAAAAGACAATGAGTTCGATATTATACAGTGTCTTAACTCTTTTTGTTTATTATCTGATATGTATGTATATAAAGAAAAAAAAAAAAGAAAAACAAAAAAAGGAAAACACCTATCATATAACGAGTGGACAAACAAGAATGACTATAGATGTCAGATCCTAACAGTAAAACCTGCAGTCAACTGAATAACCGTCGGTAAATGGCGATATACCGACAGTATCTATATAAAAGTGATGAGATGGGTAGCCTTTTGAACAATTAAATCAATAATCAATATAAACGAAAAATTTCTTTTCGTAGTTATTGAACTCAGCTTGTAATTTCATGAATAAGGCCTTCATCTACCAATGATAAATCAGCTGTATAATCAAGTAAAACGAGAAACTATTCGTAGGAAAACACAATATAAAAGTCTAAGAAAAACTCGTATTCCTTAGTCAATGTACATCACTGAAGTGTAATCCAGTGGTCAGTGTACAGTCCTTCGATGTCGTCAGTGTCGGTATTGACAGTTTTTGCAGTGAGACCGCACATCCCTAGTAGTGTCGTAACCAAAACAAATAATACTAAAACGAATCTTATGAAAACTTTCTTATGATAATATTAACTAAAATATGATGAAATAGCATAGAAAGATGAGCTCGATTATTTATCTTGACTGAGTTATGAATTTTTCAATTCTTCGAAATTTTATGAAAGAAAATTAAAAAAATGAGCATAATTATAAAAAAAAAACGAAGAATGATGAACATGAACATGAACAATTTTGTCTCTTTTCTTATCTGAACATATTCTATCGAATGAGATACGAATGAAACAAGAGCAAATTTTTTCTGGTAAAAATCTTGATAAATCCATTGGGTTTTCGAAAAAGACTTTTGGAATATAGATGAGCTTGTATAACATCTTTTGAAATATTTCTTAAAGATGATCTTCTCTTCTGTCCGGAAGGGTATCACTAAACGAATGATTGATTTTTTATTTTCGATATTCTCTTTTAACTTGTCATAGATGTCATCTAGAGAGTTACATTCGATCCAAATAAATTTCTTTTACTCGACAAAAGAATAATCAGTCATTGTATTATCTTCAACACTAATTCGTTATTTGACAATGGATTTTCTAGAGAAATCTTTCCTATGTTCAGTCTATCTTATTATAAGCATATTACTCTTGTTCGTAGGCAAGATTTTTTAAAAGAAAATCTTCTGGCTTCAGATTTTTCGTGTCTGATCCGGTCGAAGCCTGAACTCCGACTGCTTTCTTTAAAAAATCTTGGCTACGAACAAGAGTAATGTGCTTATAATAAGATAGACTGAACGTAGGAAAGATTTCTCTAGAAAATCCATTGTCAATTAATGGATTCGTGTTGAAGATAATGCAATGACTGATTATTCTTTTGTCGAGTCGAAGAAATTTATTTGGATTCGATGCATTTCTCTAATCTTATGGTTTATTCGATGAAGAAAATCCCCTATTATATAAATATTATTTAAGTTTTGCCTTTTTGTATATATCAATTATCGATAAAAGTGATCATATGATTTTTCTAGAAAAATAATTTTCAAATTTTCTTCTCGTGTTTTTTTTGTTTTGAAGAATTTTTTTTCCTCGAACATATTCATTTAAATAAAATATATTTCAATTATATTTTAATAAGTATTAGTGTTTTCTATTTTCTCTACTTATTTAATCATATACCTTATTATCTAACAAATATAGTAAACTATTTTATTTCATTATTCGGATATTGAATAAATATTTCAATATTTAATATAACAACGATTATTAGAATATACTCGGATCAATCGTCAAAGGAATTATTGGGGTAATAAAATTAGGCTTATCTGGTTTGGTACGATCAGTCCGTAATTTGACACACCTCCTTTCTCAATTGTGCATCGACGATGAAGAGAGTGCAAGTTGAATAAAAACGATGTCTATTATTGATGGAATCACTCTTTGAATAATATTGAATATAACGGATAACCCATTATATATGAGACAACTTAGCATATCATAGTTTGATTCTTAAATAGCTATAAATCAAAAAACGGCAATATACAAGCACAAGATCTTATGCGAAAAGCTCACAGTTTACAAACAATAGTTTATCTTAATCATATGCTTTTGATCTTCAAAAAAAAAAACAAACAAAAGTTTGTACGATCAGTTTTCAAAAGGACAAAAGTTGATCCCACAGAATTTCGTTTTCTTTTTTTGGAAAAGAAAAAGTACACTATTTAAATAAGGTTTATATTGCAGATCGTCGAACTTTTCATGGTGTATCGTTGTGCTTGTATATTGTCGTTTTTTTTAAATCGAACCTTTTTAAGAATCAAAGAAGAATAGAAGAAACATCTTCTGCTTTTCGCCTAGATTGCGGTGTAGAGTACTGTTCGGAAAGAATTTTGTAAGGTCGATATTATTCCTAGAACTATTACTGGTTCTAGCTCTCGACAGAAGGTCGGTCTGACTCAACGTCGTTTCGCTTAATCACTTAAGCTGACCAACCATAGACACTCTCTAACCATATAGAACGCACTACATGACCTTTTTGTCTATGTCAATGAGATAGTGAGTGTCCTATGAGATGAGTGATGAGAGATAAACAGCTGTTAGCAACGTTGATGAAGACTATTCAATGTCTAGTAGATAATATTTTCTGCTTTAAAACTTCGTATAAACTCGTTCTATATGACGATTGATTTCAGCTTTGTAAAGTCCATTGTTATATGAAAAGAGAAAGATCTAGTTATTGCAAAAAATGTTTTAAATATGTCGAAGGTTATTGTTGATTATTGATTTGTTAAAGTAGAAATATGTCGTTTGAAGATTTCTAAAATAGATGATAAACAAGATAATCAATCATATCCTCTATTTAATGTTAATTAACTAAATTTTCTGATAAATCTTCTTGGTAGAATATTTCGAAAATAAAACAAAATAAAATCTTTTAAAATGAATTCTAGTTATGATATATTAAAAAAGTTCATTTTCATTTTCTGCATAAAACTATAATAATCAGTTATTAAAATTGATAAGATTAGAAAGCAATTGAGAAGAAAATCAAACAAATGATCATCACATAATGAATTATTCGAAAATTGTTCATCTTCATCACATTACATACGGTACCTCAACACTCAAACAAAATAAAGTCAATTTAACATGAATTAAAGAATAAATCGTCTAAAAAAAAGACGATTTGACTCGGAATTAGACTAATCATATTTATTTATTCGATTTAGTTTTTTTTTTCAGTCTCTTTTCGACCATATTAAACAAATGAGATAAGAGAAATAAATAGATTCGTTCCTTGTTATGAATTCATTCAAATCATAATCAACTTCGATTATTGAAAAAAAAAAAAACATATTCTTATTCTTGTTATTGATTATATCAGTCAAATTGAAGAAGAAGTCAAAGAGACTAGACCAATTACAATTGAATTAATCAATTAGATTGCTCTTTCGACGTAACAAGGCGAATCGAATTGGTTAATTCAATTTCAATTGGCCTAGTCTCTTTGTTGATCCCTAATAAAATAAGTATAGAAAGATTTTTGCTTTTCGAATGTGTCAGAAAAAGAGATAACTGAAAATAAATCTGAAATAGTCATGTGTCGAATTGAATGATTTACCGGATGAAATTCTTGGAATTATTTTCAAAAAACTGAACAATCTTCAAGTAGTTTATTTGTTTTCAATGAGTCAATAAAAGATTGAATAAAATTCAAGATGATCGAATATTTACAAATCGTTTAACCTTTCTCAAATGATCATTCAATAAATCTATCAACATATTTTCTTCTTAAATTATACTTAATCGATTTTATTCGAAAATTTTACCTAAAATTCATACGAAAATCAAATCGATGGATCTTCAATATGAATCTATGATATATATATATTAGATGATGATCATTATCCTAATTAATATGTATTCGGACTATATAATTATCGAAGAAGAGATAGATAAACGACTTTTTATTGGTAACACATATATTAATCGAATTCGATTTTCTTCTAACTAAACTAAATAAATGCATATGTTTTATATAATTAATAGAGATTAATAGAACATTGAACATATTAAAGAAATTTCATTTCATTATTTATGATTAACTATGAAACTGTAATAGAGAAGAATTATTTACACAACGTTTATATAAAGATAAATAAAAGAGAATAAATTTTTAATCAGTAGAAAATAATATTAAAAAAGTAATAATCATTATTCGATAAAAGGGTGTAGATGTGCGTTAGCAGAGATATGATCAACCCACAGTCACACCCTACAAAAACCATTTAGTTTTCTAAAGGTAATAAATGATGACCACTTAGAATAATTCCTAACCATACTATTCTTCTAATGGTGTTTTTTCTCCGTTTTTTATCAATATTTTAGAGAGTTACATTAGAAAAAGTTCAATTTTTAGTCAAAACTAATATTATATACGAAATCCCAACCGAGCAGAACTAAAGATAAATCCCATAAAGACACCAGTTGAACATTAGAAAAAAGTCTTGGAAGTTAATTAAACGGATTGGATAGGGAAATGGCAGACTTATAAACTATAAAATCACAATTTTCATTCACTTCTTTTTTTTTCGGCCTGCTTCATGAACGGGAACCAGGCGAACATTTTTTAGACGAAAGAAAAACTTCGAGAAATTGTTTGAATTCTACTTAGACTAACTCGAAATTTTATGCTCATGTCCATATATAATATGAGTTTTGACTCAACATTGAACCTTTTCCAATGTAAGTCTCTGAAATATTCATAAATAACGGAGAAAAACACGGCATTGGAAGAATAGGATGATCACGAATCATTCAAATGTCTATTAGTTTTTGCCTTTGAGAAATATATGGTTTTGTACCTTTGAAAAAGAGTTGTTAAATGAGTGATATGACAACTACAAGTTTGCTCTTTTCAATTTAAAAATAAATATATTCGTTGAACTAGAAAAGTTGATGATAAATTTAGTAAATATGGTAAGACTATCTGCCACTAGACATTCGGCTTAAATATCATTATATGAAACAATGAATTGGTCATTTATAGATTATATTGAACTTTCGTCAAACTGCTCCCAAATTCATTATTTTAGCATTAGTTTCTCTCATCTAACTATTCTCAAATTGAATCCACCATTATACGATAAATTATTAAAATAATCACCAAAAATCCATTACTTTGTTTAGAATTTTTACCTTTGAAAATTCTATGAAAATCTTATAAAAATACCAGGAAAACGTTAACCTTAACATACTCTATTCGTTGATATATCATTCAATGAGATTAAACCAGAAAAATACTAATGGGACGATTTGACATCTTAAGCGTCTCTGTCATTTTCAAGAACGCGTCTAAATCCAAATAAATCTTGGCTCTTTTCGATTGACAATCGCACTTTTCAAGTGTCGACAGAAAATGGCTAAAAACAAAAGGCGTCAAAGCGGTTAAATATAATGAAAATGTAAAGCATGAATCTAGAAACGATAAAAAGTTTCGATTTCAACGGTTTTCACGGGCACTTCATCAGTTACACTTTTAAAGACTGAATACATCAACTTATTTAATCTTTTATCAAACTTTTATCTGCTTATGTAGCGGGATGGCTATGCCATTATAATACCAAAGGTGATACATTTCTAGTCATTACTCACATTAAAATTCTATTTTTTTAATTTAAAATCGTTTGGAAAGACTTGTGCATAATCGAGTAAATCACCTTGTCAAACTAGAAAAATGAACTAGTTTAGATATTCTAATAAGATTTTAATCATATATTATCTACGATGATCTATCGAGTCTTTCTCTGACGATTTATAGAGAGTAGATCGTCATCTCTATCCTATAGATTTCAAGACTTATTTTCGATAGTAGTTCACAAAGGCAATTTCTATTTATTTAAAAATCGATTGTTTCAACTTCTTATCCTTGACAACAAGAAATGATGAAGTTTGAAGAATTAAACTGTCCAATATGCACATTGTCTAGAAGGAAGACTCGATATAATCCCACAAAATAAAGCAGAAGGAAGCACAATAGAATGATTCATCAATCGGCAAATCTCAATCGAGTAGCTCCAACCAAAGATGAGTTTGACTAGGAATTTCGTATAATTGGTTAGTTTTCGAAAATACTAGATGTTTCATGGTGGTTTTATTCCTGTCGAAGAATGAATAGTTCTGTGTCTCCGATCAGAGGATAAACTCGAATTCTTACCTGGATGTCATTTATAGATGATTACTATTATTATTTACCTTTTCGTTTGTTCTTATGAAAAAAAAGTAAGAATAGGCGAGCAACGAATGTGCGTACGTATACGTTGGTTATTTTCACGTTGTTTTGCTCTCTGACTGTGAATCTTTGATTATCAAAAAAACAAATAACAAATAAAGTATTTGAAAATTTTTCTTGACAAGCCGCAGGAAGTTTTTTTTTTTCGTTTCTAATAAGTCATATTCAGCTCCATGGTTAACTGATGCAACAAAGTCGAATATTTCATCATGGAAATATTTCATTATTAGAACAAACAGTAGTTGATAAAACTACACATATAAATGGATTTTTTCAATAATCTTGTTTATAATGATCTATTAGATACCGTTATCAATCGTATCATGACAATATTCTATATCACCTTCATTTTCTATTAGACTTACAGATTTATTTCAAATAAGAATTATAAATATAAATGAGGATGCTCATCGAGAAAAATATCGTAGAAACGATGAATCACTCATGCAACATATGTCAAACGTTTTCTTTTTCCTATTAATCATCACTATTTACGTTTAATTTATAGATTTGCAATTTTTAATAGACGAAGATTGGAAATAGATGCAACAAAATCTCGAAAATATTCTTGCTTATATTTATCAATATGAACATGTTAATGGTTTTCGTCTTCTATTTAAACCAAATGATGAACATTTATCAATCATATATCGCTTTTCTATTAAAGAATTCCTTTAGTCATCTACGTACATATCCATGCACGAAGAAATCTTATGTGTAGTTTCAGATAAATGTCCGATAAAGTTAGGATCTATCTCGAACCACATTGAATATTTTAAAAAACACTTCTTAACCATTTACGTAGTGATGCTCGTATTCATAGATCTTTTTTTCTAAAGATAAAACTTTTCTATTTTATAAAGAATTATTTTATTCGATAGTGGCCATTAAATAATAATAGTTAATTTTCATCAATATAGATTGAAGATTATAAACAATGTCCGAATGGATGTGGATGGAGGTTAAAACAAAACTCGTATCGAACACCTACACACAACTTAAAGACAATATAGAAGGACTCAATTATGAAAAAACCGATTTAGCCACCTAGAGCCACTTCTATAAAGAGAACTCTTCGAATAGACAGTTCTCAAAAAAAGAAAAGAACTGTTCACTTAGTACAGTTCTTGAAAAAGAACTCTTTCGTTTGATAAAGTGTGCTTGTTATTGTCACTCTTCTCTTTATCAACGCATCGACAACCACACCCCACAATAAAAATCAATCATTCTTATAGATGTCTTCAAGCAAATTTCTAAGCATATTATTTTATTTTCTTTTATCATTCGATGATGTCATGATGCTCCTAAAAATTAATCGATAGTTAACTTTATTGAGAAAATTTCTTATATTTATAGATTAAGCAAGAATATCAACTATTTTTTTTATTCTTCTACTTAACGTACAAGGACATTTTTTTTAATCATTTCTTTTAAAAATAAAACACAACAAGTTCAATTGATTATTCTTTGATATAGCTATGGAAATTTTCTTGAATAGATCGAAAATGTTTAGTGAAAAAAGGGAATTATTTTGGAAAATCTCAAGAGAAAAAAAGAATTAACTCTACTCTCTACACTCTTATGGAAAACGATGTTGATTAAATTTGGAAGAGACATTTTTTAAACTGCTAAACAAGGGATATTTCATGTATTTTACATGGTAAAGTGTCAACTACTAAAACTAAACAAAGTTGAATATATAGAATATTCTAAAAAATTTTTTTTTATTGAGTATTTCATAATCGATATGATAAAATCATATATTGTTATATATTCTTGTAGAAAGTTGTCTAAGACTTATTTGTTTGATTAAAAATCTCTTAAGTAAAATGATTGAGATTGTGTGAAGAAAAATGAAAAAAAAACGGTTATCTTTTAAAAATAATTTACTTCACAAGATAAAAGCAAAGAAATCAATAAATGAAAATTATTATCATTTTTATAGTTGATAAATGCGCTATCAAACTTTATTCTTTCGAATATGTTTCCATTTAAAATAATTATTCGAATTATTTATTTAATTCATTTTGATACTCTTATACGAGAAAAACTTATTTATATTCTCAAATTATCGTTTAATTGATAATATCTTTTTTCCTAATGTTAACATCTATAGAATGCATACTATAGACGACAGACAAATTTTCTCCTTGGTTCAACTTGAAGGGAGGTGAAAAAAAGCTTGACTTTAATTATCATTAACTATATTTTTTCTATAGGTACCTTAACAAATATATAGATAAGATCTCTTTATGATATATTAATCTTTTTATAGAATGTGCATTCATGCCTGATCGACTATAGACTACTCACATACATATTGGCAAACGAACTAAATTCCCTTTGACATTTTTTTTTTAATATTTACAATAATTGACACATCATTTACATAAATAAGAGATAAGAAATGGCCGATCAAGATTCAAAGACAGAAACTGATTAGATTTTTCTTTAAAATAGTCACTTTGTTTTCTATTATTAAATTCTATGTTTGTTCTAGCTGGATGTAATGTGTCTCCACCAACTTTCGATTGTCCATCACACCAATCTAAAATTTGAAAATGTCCACCAACACATCGGCCTGAAAAGTCCAATTGTCCACCGGATTCATAGTTGAACAAAAAATTTCTACTAAACTTTCATAAGAACATTGAACTAAAGGAGACTTTTTATTAATAAATGGGAGTGACAAGTCACTAGGATACCCCATTAATGTTTTTTTCTATTTTAAAGATAAAACATACTATTGTTCGGGTCATGTGAGAGAGGATCATAGATAACCCTGAATTGATCCGAACAACATCATGTTTCACCTTTACAATAGTAGAGAAAAGTCGCCAGCTCATCATGTGAGACGGTAGCTTTTCTCTACTGTTGTAAGGATAAAACATAGCGTTGTTCGGACCGATTCAGGGTTATCTATAATCCTCTCTCATATGACCCGAACAATAGTATCTTTTATCCTTACAATATAAAAAAAAACATTAATGGGGTATCCTAGTGACTTGTCGCTCCCAAATATCGAACTATTCTATCTACTAATTTTCTATATCTTCATTAATATATTGATAAAATAGACTTTTTTTATATTTATTCTATTGGTTATACATTCCATTTTTATATATCTTAATAAAACTAAATGAAATATTCGATTGGGTGTGGGTGTGGGTG
>CAJNOL010000645.1:21759-42427 GCA_905250125.1 Rotaria sordida | reverse complement strand
AATTTGTTCAACTTATTGCTGGACAATGCTGTTAATAAATTAGGTAACCTCAATATGTATTTAGTTTCTTCTTTTTGATTCATATGTCATTCTTTTTTTAGAACCATCATTACATACACGTAAACAACGACAATGGCATAATAAGCAAAAAGATAAACTCTATTGTACTCAATTATCTTTGCCTCGTTTATTGACTGAACAAATTGTAAATGACTTATTTTAACTGAGCTGTTTTAAAGTAAAAATTTTTCACTGTTCGTTTTTATTTTCTAGAAAGAATCAAATCAATATTTATTCAAAATTAATGAAAATTTTGACGATGATGTTGCTGTAACTGATCCAGTTTTTAATGATAATATACTTTTTCATGATATACTTATGGATGATACAAATGCTGATGACGCAGCTGCTGGTGGTAGATCAGATGATAATACACATGCTGATCGTACATTTGATGATAATTATATACTCAATGATGAGTATTATAATTATGAATTCATACGAAATTGGGTATATTTTGTTGCGTTTTTTTTTGTATATTTTACGTAAAGTTTGTAATAAAATAGTAAGAAAAAGGTAGTAATAATAACCTATAAAAAGCTTTATTAATATGACAAGGATCAGGCAAGACGCTATAGATATAAGAATCCGACAAGAATCCAAAGAAAAAAGAATCAGGCAAGAATTCAAGGAAAACAAGAATCAGACAAGAAGGCAAGGAAAACAAGAATCAGGCAAGGACGCAAGATTCTTGCCTGGCGAGGTATTTCTTGCCTCGCCAGCCAAGATTCGGTCTACATGAATCTTGTCAGAAAGGCAAGGTCAGTTTTTTCAGGCAAGAATCTTGTATAGAAGGAATAGAAAAAGAATCTTGTCTGAATATCACGAAAAACAAGAATCTGGAAAGAATGAGACAAGATCGTCGATTAGTGTTAGTGCTATCTATCTTGCTTCTTTTTCTCAGAGAGTTTGGATTTTAATAGAAAGTCTTTAATGAACTACATCGAATTATTCTTTTTTCGGTGTTTGATCTAATATTTTTCTGCGAATTTTGATATATAAGGGCAAATATGTTGATCTATTACTTTTCATACAGATCAAACAAATGATCTTCTAATATCTGAAAGAGATAAAATTTGTCGTTTTCTTCGAAATTCCACAAAAAACACATCAAATTATGTTATATTTATTGAAGATTAATATGATGCTACTTTTACTTGTATTACTATTAATCATATCTTTAGAATACTTTTTTTTTTATTAATTCTGAACATGATGCTATAAAAAATTCTGATGAATGTATTGTTACTGTTGAATCAGCTCATATAAATGGTAAAAATTGTACAATATTAATTGATGCAGATGTAATGTACCCAATTGATTTGTCTATTGATTTTTATCAAAATTCTCATTTTCATTAGATATGTTTTGCAAGTCATTTGTATTGGATTAATCATGAAAATTGTTTATTATATACCATTGTAAAATTTGAACTTGAAACATCTATACTTATCATTTGTTAAGAGAATCTTCAATCAGGCTCAGATAAACAAAAAAATTAGTAGAAAAGTAAAAGAAAAAATTTAAACATATAATGAAAGTACGTGTCTGAAAATTCAAAAGAAAAATCAAACAATGTGAATACTATTTTTCTTTAATATAATATTGTTAAACATGAAAATGTTTTATAATATTATTATCTATACGATAACGTTTATTATTAATTGATATTCTTACTATTGGTTTAATTCAATTGAAACATGAAGAAAGCTAAGTTGATGAGATAAATTTTTGATGCTCAATGAACAGACCTACTTAATATATCTCTATCCCATTTGAATGACTTGTTGTCTATCGATACTAAATAATGTTCTAATGAAAATCTTTAAAACATTTTGATCTCAACTAACAAGGAAAGCTTTTCAGATAACAAAAAGCTTTCGAGTCTATATTTACCTAGTGGTAAACAATATATTGATTAGAACAGCTTCCTAAGGGACCATATGGATGTTAAGATTTGACTGATATCTTGACTCTTTAATGAGTTTTTCTTTGTATCTATTCGCTTTTTCAATCAAGTCCTCTTGTTCAGTTTCGAACTAAAAACTCTGCCTAGATGAAGATCTCAATGACATTAGTTTTGCACGAAAATTCAGAATTTTGTGATTGAGTGCGTATAAGAAATGCAACCTCCAAACTATGCATGTGCTTAAAAAAATCAAGAAAAAAAATGACTTGAGTTCTGAAATGGTGTGGATAAGCTAGTCTTCATGTGAGCAAAGTTTCCAGGTTGAAGTTCGACAATAGGCTTTTATCGAAAAATTGGGTCCACACAAGAAAAATTTTCCTAAAAAGCCAATATATCGGTCGAATCTTAACTTCAGCATGAACTCTCCAGAGTATCCCCTTGTATTAAACAAAACATAGATTTAAAACATTCTAATCACCTGATAGTGTAGATGCGTAGGTACGAGTATACTGGTAAGGGTGTGGGTGTGGATGTGGATGTTGATATATAATCAATTATCCGCCCACACCCACACCCTTCTATCCTGCAGAACAGGTTGAAGCTATAATTTTTGTTTTGTTCTACCACTCAGCAGGACAAAGATGATGGAGCAGCAGAAAAGAGAAAACAAATAGATTAGTTTTAATTACCACATAAGCTTTTCTTTACAACTTTTTTTAATAATTTGTATCGTCGTTTATTATACGCGACAATCACTAAAGATAATAGATGTTCCAATGGTAAAAATAATGTTTGCTAATTTTAACATAAAATGACAACAATATAAAATCATAAACATAAAACAGCACATAATATAAATGAAAACTTGTTCATCACTATATAAAACCTCAGTAAATTCAGTTGAACTCAAAATTTTACTTTGAAAAGAAAAGAAAACATATTTAATCGTAAGAAGTGAACCATCAAAGACTATCATCATTTTGGTGAGATTTTTTTAAATTTTCAGTTAGATTAGATGGATACAGTGAGGACTGTAAAAGCATGTACATTTTTTTACAAATAATCAACAAAAAAAGTTATTTATATTTAGTAATTCTATTACCATGATTATCAATTATTGTTTGCAATCGTTTCTTATATCCATCACTGTGATTTTTTGCAATATTCTTGTAATTAAAGTGCTTTGTTGTTTGAAAAGGATTAATGAATTGGACGAACTGATCTATCTTTTCTACAATTACATTATATTCCAGTTTTCAACAATGAATCTTTTCGATTCCACCAAAGCTTACAAGTTCTTCTATTGAAATTTGCCTTTTTTGATAATTCCGCATATGTAACTTTCCATCCTGAATTTTCAATCTGCACATCTGTTGTAATTATTTTCATTCGTTCATTAGGCTTTAAATTTGTAGATTTCGACATTTTGATGAGTTAAAAATAATATAATGATTGATTATGGCTTTAGAGTTCAGAATCAGAATAAAAAACTTCAAAAATATTGAACAATATAAAAATATAGATGCTTCTTTACGGCTCTCACTATACAATCAATAATAATAAATGTTTGGAAATATTAGCGAATTAAAATGATTATGTCTTCTTCATCATCAACACGTTCCACTCTTTCTCAATATGAATTCAAAAATTCGATAAATTTAAATAAAGAGAATATTAGTAACATGAAGAGTTTATCTTTCTTTATATTCTAATATGTCTTGTTCCATTCTGTCCTATGTGACAGAATAAAACGAAATGGTAAGTGATCTTTCGTTTTATTCTACTGCTTAGCAGGATGAAGTCGATATCAGGACAATACAAGATAGAAAAGGCTGCCTTCTACTCATTTCCGGTCTAGATGTATTTCATCTACATTTTTAATCGACATTTCATTCTTCATGACTAGTGAACTGAATATTTATGGTTTTTACTGTTTCTTCGTGTAGAGGTCACTCTTTTTTTCGCTTGAATTTTGATGTTAAAATGTCAAAAGTAAGGCCAGGTTGTAAGTGTCATTGTAGATGAAGAGAAAACAGGTACCCACCTAGTCCACAACTCTACTATCAAAGACAACAGCAACAATTGTTTTTTTAAAGTGTGTTCTACTACTTACGATTTCACAAAATAGAAAAATAATCTTCTGATGATTGTATGATATTGATCAAAAAATTTTGATTTGTGGGTTCATTGCGAAAGCAAAGTTCTATCAAGATAAACTTTTTGTTTTGATTATATTCAGTAAATATGTTTCTATTAAAATGTCTTATTGATCTATTCAATGTTTGCATTTTGTTTTTCATTAGTTTTGTTTTATTATAGATATTAGCTCAAAGTAAATTTTAAATACAAACCAAGTACTAATAATATTTGAACATTGTTCTTATTTTTGATTAAAATTTTGAGTTTTTTAATCTTTTCTAACAACGTCAAATCGAATTGAATCATTGTCTCTCATATTTCCTTTATGTTACTTGTGTAAGTGTCAATAACACTTTACTATAGATATTTACTATATCTTATTTTTAAGTTTAGTTGAGATCCGCTCAAGAAAGAAATGACATATTTTACACTACAATATTTTATATTCTCTAAGGTTTATAAAATATTTAGCCATATTGATTTTTCTCTGCAAAAAAGCATTCACCTTACTAGGTGAAATGTTCTTACTAAAAATGACTGAATTCAACATGTCTATTTTATGTAAGACGTACATGATTTCGGCTATCACAAAATACATAGGTACACCTTAAGATACTTTTTCAACCACATAAATTTAAAAATCATTAAGGATGTTTTTAATGAAAATTAAAGTAATTATCGAATGAAATTTGAATGATTATTCTCAGAGTAAATCCGATTCTTTTCTTCCTTTATATCAATTTTTAACTTATATTTCTATTGTTTTTTTGTTTTTTATATAGGTATTAATGAAGTAAAAAACTTCATTACAATAATAAAAACATATTCTTGGATAGATATCGAAACCAAAAATAGCTTTAATGAACATCTTATCTTGATACATATAATCATTATTCTTCATTGAATAAGTGTTGATACTGAACAGAATGTTGATATTTTGATAGATTGGTTTTCATTCATACGTGGTTTTTCAAAACGATCATCAGTAATATTTGGTTTTATTTTATGAATAACATGATTGCGTTTATGACTTCGATTATGTAAGCATAATCCTATATAATTTTGCATACTTGCCTCCACATAATGCTTTAATATATTTTTAAAATTTAATAATCGTATCTTGAAGACACTTTTGTTCTAAATAAGATTCTTCAAGTACCTGAACGAATTCAACAATTGTATTTTGTAAAGATTTAATTGTTGAATTCTCACTCATGATCATGTGATATATATAGTTTTAGTTATAAAACTTTATTTTATAATTTATAATATTTCTATTCAAAGATATTATAGAGCATATTTGTGATACATCGTTCAAATCTTATAAAACGACTCAAAAAGCAAAAAAAAAGATAATACCTACTATTTCAAGTGTTATAGTTACCTCGACTTCGACAAGTTAAAAAAACAACCTGTAATTCAAATTGGTAAACTTGTCAATATTATATCTTTACAGGAAATATCAAGTCTTCATATTTGATATTTTCATCTTCTGATGATTCATGAATAATTTTCATTGATGTCAAATCTTATTTGAATATGAACAATCCAGAAAACAAAACGAATTCAGTCAATTATTTGTGAGTTGTCTTACAAATTATGTTTTCATTTCACCTACATCATAATTCAACATTATAGGATTCAACATTCATATACATAAGGCTTTGCTTTAATTTGAAGAATAATATAATTACAGTATCGATAATATACATTAATAGAGACATATCTCTCTAGTATTACTTCCTACTATCAATCTCGTTCTTTTTTTATTATTCTATTTATCTATATGAAACCTGATAGAAATCTTGATAATTTCTGTTTCAGATTTATAAGACATCTTATTAAAACATTTAAGATAGACTAAGATCATATATATATATATATTGACATTCTACATCAATCATGAATCAGTCAAATTCGAATTAAAAAATTATTATAACGAAGATGTAGCAGTTTTTCTTCCTTTTTGAATATTGATTAAACTGTCATTTTCAAATTTTAAAATATTCTCAAGATATATATATATAGACGATCGATCAACTATCTGGTTCAATGTAGGAAATCATATAAGTCTAATATTTCTACTTGTACTTCGAGAGTACATCAGATAGAAATACAATTCGGTTCAAACTACTTCTAATCAATATTCCGGGTATTGTTTTTTTTTCGACTAGCCAATACTAATGTCTTCTATTGTTTGATAATATTTTGAAGATTCAAATTAGATTTAGTGATAGTAAAAAATATAATTTGATTTCATTGACAATCAAAAGGAATAAAACAAAAAATCAAGAAAATATATTCTCTGAGCTTTGAGATATATTGCAAAAAGTACTAGACTTAGATACATCCAAGTACATGGTTGATATATTGTTTATATCTTGAGAATGTTTACAAGATTTTAAGATGATGACTTGTTAAATAGTTAAAACAAAAAATTTGTACATATCTATTGTAATAGATTTAAATTCGAATTTAATTTAGTTATAATTCGACTTAGAAAATCCGAAGTTTTATTGTAAAAACATCAACTAATATGGTATGATCGTAAAATACTACATGTTATTATTAATAAAGATATACATTTAAATAGATTATTTCTTCAAAACAAAACAAACCTATAGACATACATAATATTCATTTTTTTAATTCACAAACTATATTGCGTATCATAGAAAAAAGAAAAGTAAATGTTGTCTCCAAAAACAATTCCTATTTCTTGTTAAAGAACTACACTCATATTAAAACTCCCTAAAAATACTTATGATCCCTAAGTGAGAATAAAATTAATAGATTAAATTATATCTGAGTATCATGATTGAATGTATTTGATGAGAGATAATATAAATACTTCTGAAAAAATTCCACAATGTTTTTCATATGAAAGTCGATTATTGAACGACATGAAACAATATGCACATCAACAATCTTGAGGGTGTGGGGTGTGGGGTGGGGTGTAGGTGTGGGTGGGTGTGGGTGTGTGTGGGGGGGGGGGGGGGGTGTGCGGTGGGGGTGGGGTGGGTGTGGGTGGGTGTGTGTGGGGGTGGAGTGTGGGGTGTGGCTGTGGGTGTGGGCGTTGGTCTTCTGTTTACTTACACCCACACCCACACCCCGCATCCACACCCACCCACACCCCAGAGGAATGCCGAGAATTTTTTCGAATATTGAAATTCCTGATCGTTCATTTATCTTTGCCTGTAGTTGTTGAGCTTTTCTTGAATCAAAAGAAAAATTAAATTCATCCTTGATTGAGGTATTCTTATCATAATAATATTGTCTTTTGTTGTTCACATGTACTCTTTCAACTTTGCAATACCAACAGCAATAGTAACCGCCGTGTGAATTATGATTAAGCGCCATGCTTAATGCCGGACAATTCCCAATCATTCGAGTACCTAATCTTGTTGAAAAACCTAAAAACAGAAGATGTAACATTTAAACGAATATATTAAATCAACTCAAGAACAATCTCTTAATTTTCAAGGAACAATTCCTAAAATATTTCCAACTACGCCAAAAATTCACATTCTAAATCGATGAAATTTAGAAACATATCAAATGTAGAAATGTAAACTTAGAAATATCAGACGTTTTCTTTTATACGTTATCGTTCATTTATAGTTAATAAACTGGATGTATCTCAACCAGTAATGACTATCTATTTCGTTAGCAATAGATTTATATCTTTTTAAGATGTATGCTTACCATTTGACTTTAAATACGTTAATCTGTTAAAACTTTCACCAAGCCGCAATTCAATATTTGGTTTCTGTTTTCCAATCCAAATCGATAAAATCAAGTTGTTTTGTCATCGATTTCGTACGGCAGTTGGAAGTTTAACAATAGAACAACTTAAAATCCACATAGATTGCTTGCTTGATTTACTTAAATTTATATCATCTAAGTGTAAAATGATACCAATGAAAGGATAGTTAATAGAATTACATAATGTTTTATAATTTCTATTGTAGACAATATCATTATTTTTATCATCTAATATTCGTTGTCTAAAACTTTCACGATATGAATTGATAATGGTAAATAAACGGTCATATGTTCGAGTAAAGCTAGGTTCTAACATTGCATCGAATATCAATGCTAAATGTTGTGGTTTGGCATTTGCACATTAGGAACAAGTTTTTGATACCGTCGGATTATCATTTTTACAAGTTATACATACGATTCTTTTCATAAATAAATCTTCCACTAAAAGACAATCATAATAAAAATTTTAAGCAACGGAAGAAAGTCTGATAAATAAATTATAACTAAGATTTTCCCGTGTAAAGTTAAATTTTTTTTCTAAATAAGAAATTGTATTGGCATTACATGATTTATAGATCGGAGCTATCTGTAGAAAGAAAAACAAATAAATGATGTTATCTGACAACAATTTGAGTATGTGAAAATAATTAGTTGGTAAACTGTTTGGTTGAAGAAAACCTGATTGTATTAACCCTTTGAGTCCTGAATTTTTTCTACCGAACAAAATTTGATGAAACTTGATATAAACTAACTAGGCGACATCATGAACCATGTGGTAAATTTGATCACATTTTGACTTATAAACTTGTATAAAGAATCCATTGGTTTGATTATTTTACTGTTCCTTAATGCATGTCCATCAAAATAATTGAAAGAAGTTGAAAAATCTGAGTTGTCCATATTTCATTTCCATTTGTTTATTGAATTTTGATGAAGTTCTGCAACTAATGAATCGCTATCTTTAGAACTACTGTTGCCAAATTCGTATAAACTAATCATATTTTCATTTTCATCAAATAGACTATCATCAAAATCCGAATCCATTATATATTTTATTGTATTACGTCTTATGCGTCAATTTGGTTTTAGTCTTTTTTCTAGTTTATATATATAATACGCAATGTCTATAGATATACATCTGAATGTCGCTGTAGAAGTTTCTTTTGTTTCACAAATTTTTAATGACTAAATTAGCTATATGTGATAGCATGATGAATTACGATATTAACTTTTTAAAATTCAAGTTATATAATGAAACTTTTTTTTCAGGCTAAAGAAACTGGGCATGGTACACTTGTCAATGCTTTCCATAAACCTCATCATTCGTGCAGGCTTGTAGTGGTCTCTACCGGCTTCTCATATTTTTAGAAAATATTTGCCTAAGATTCTCAAAAACTCGAGGATTAGAAAATTTTCAAAGTGGTACGTATGTGTACCACCAGGACTCAAAGGGTTAAATTTATCAGGTGTTTACTATCAGCTTTTGAAATATTAACTTCTTTGATAGAAGTAATTAGGTTTTTTGAAAATGAAAAACAATCGATAGAGCTTAAAATTATGTCATATTCTGGATCAATTTTCACCATACAAATGAATGGTCATAATGACGGACGCGAACGTTATGATGGTGTGGGTGTGGGGTGTGGGTGTGTGGAAGGGTGTGGGTGTGGGGTGTGGGATGGGTGTCGGCGAACAGGTGATTCAAACCCACACCCACGATCACACGCACCCACACCCACACACCCACACTCACACCCACCTCACGCAATTGCACCATCAACGGTATGCTCGAGGGTGTGGACGAAGGTGTGAGTGTGGGTATGGATGTGAGCGAGGGTGTGAGGTCGTCTTTGCATCCACATCCAGACCTACCCACATCAAGATCTACCTACACCCACACTCACATCCAATCCACATCCATACCCACACCCACGCCCGCCTCAAAATAAATCTTTCTGAATTAGGTGTCATTGACGTTGAAATCTCGACAAGTGTTAATTCAACAAGAAAAAGATCGACAATTCGATAGTAAAAAGAGCTATTTCTAGTTGTTAGAAAGGATATATTCGAAAACATGAAGAACTTCATATGAGAGTTTTTAAATCTGTACGATGAAAACTCACTGAATCATTGAACAATTACTGTACGATTTTGAACAATAGTCTGTTGCGTACATAATCAATCACCATTTTATATGATATTAGATATGAAAAGAATATAATGATATTGGAAAATTCCAACATACCTTTTATATTGCAATTCATGCGCAATAAATTACCTTTCCTCCTTGTGTCACAGGGTGATAAAGTGGTCCATTTTGGTTCTCTTTCTCTTTTGATTCTCAATAAAACTTTTCGAGTGCCCAGGTTGCCTACCAGCTTACTTGCACTTCGCACGACGGTATTGCACAGAACGAAAAAAAGTCACCGTTCTTATCACTGCTCTTGCATTCTCCTTCTTCTTCTCCCTACAATATAGTTGGTTTTTTCTGCGCTATTGTATAACAAGCACTATATAATCTAAACCGGTTTTTAAAAACTTTAAGTAAAAGAAGTTACAAGAACTTAAATCATTTATAGATTGGCTAAAGAGTTACAAAGTGTCGGATATTGGAAAAGAAAATCTTCAACAGAATCAAAGTTCAGCTCAAAAATTTTCATAAGTCGGTCCTAAGGAAACTGACAATATTGTTTTTATAAAAGTAAGTAATTTCTTTTGGCTTGAATGAATTCGATGATTATGTTATCTAATAATGAAGCTAGACATAACATCAATCGAGTGATATCAATTTCAAATGACGAACACAATAGTAAATGATGTGTTACTATTTTCTGAGACAAAATCTGAATTTAATCGTTATTGATGGAAGATATGTGAGGAAAGAAATTGATGTTAACAAGAAGCTGAGATAGGAAAACATATAAGAGAACGATCATGGAATATTGTCTTAAAACAACCAGATCAGATTCATTTTCACTATTGCCAAGAAATTATTTAAACAAATACCAAAAACGCACACCATAGTATTATTGCTTTATCGTTTCGGATCATTGTCTTTTTCTTTTATTAACCATTTTCATTACAACAAGTGCACAGTATAGTGCTATTCTTTTTCTTAGATGCTGCATATTCATTACATTAACTTTCTCTTTTACACTAGCCTCTAATACAATATACCTCTTTACACACTATTCCATAGCCTAGATATCTTCTCATATGCAATATGCGTTCATACTTTGATGTTTCCCGAAGATATATCTACGTTTTAAGGACCTCCATGTAATTTTTATCTGCAAAAGAGCAAAAAGTAGTATATTCTGATAACTCAAAGATATTTTATATTTTCTCGATTTTTCTAACCCTGTCGATTCTTTTCGCTCTACTGATTTCAAAAGTTAATATTACGACAATGCAACCGATACTCAATTCGTTATGAATACAAAAAGTGTCTCGAAATAATGGAAAAAAAAGAGTTCACTCACATGCCACTACTGCTGCGTTCTAGTAAAGAACATCACTAAAGTTTCTCTATATGACTCTAACAACAACCTCAAGACAAACCGCTTATTTTTATAAACATATTATAATATACTGTCGTTCCCGCTCCCTCCGATGAGTGTGCTAGTGATTGAGGATGAGTAGGGAAAGTCCAAGTTGCTTTTGTTTTACAATAATAATCACATTTTATTTTATCTTTAGCTTGTTTTCACAAACAAATATTATCATGCCAGTACACAAAGGTATGTATAGATTAATTTCATTTTTGGATTGATCCCAGTTTTCATTACACATTTGACATCTTCCTTTCATTTTTTTTCAGACGTTTTATGCGATAGTTGTGGTGCAATGAATTTCGCAGGTTTGCGATATCGCTGCGAAATATGTATTGATTATGATTTATGCGGCGCATGTTACGATAATGATAAACCATAAAAATGAACATCACCTATAGGAAATATAATTTTTCTTGAAAACAAAACAGATCGAACTCTATTCCTATGTATATACCATAGAGCGAATCTTCATGATCGCGAGCAATATAATTTTCAGCTATTGTTTCAAGTCCATTCGATGGTGATGAACTAACAAATGGTCGATTATTTCCTTGATCAACTTGTTGAATAGCATTCATAACAGTATGAATATATAATTTTCTATAATCATCTTTTGTTTTATTCATTTTTTCTTGCGATACATTATACCAATTTTCTGCAATAACAGCTTCATTTTCATTATTACCAGACCAAAGGACAATCGATGGATGTGATTGAAGTCGTTTAACTTGATAAATAACTTCATCATGAACATTTTTTAAAAATTCATCATTAACAGGATAACTAAATTTTTTAAAAATATTTGATTTAAATTAAGAATTATTTTTGTTTAAAATAAACTTACAGACTACATGCAAACATAAAATCATGCCATAACATAATACCTAAACGATCGGCTAGTTCATAAAATGAATTTCGTTCATAAATTCCACCACCCCAAACACGTATCATATTCATATTAGCTAATTGAGCTGAACGAAGTAAACGTTCATATTTTTCATCACTGACACGTTCTTGAAATGAATCTGATGGTATCCAATTACTTCCTTTAATAAATATAGATTGAGAATTAATAACAAAATAAAATGATGTTCCATTTATTCCTGTTCTATATTTATTTTGAACTAATTGAACAGTACGAAAACCAATTAAACGTGAGTCAATTACTTTTTCTTGATTGAAAACAACAAAATTATATAATGATTGATTACCATATCCATTTGGCCACCAACGTGAAATAAGTTCATCAGATATTGATACAGTAATTGATAGATTATGATTAAATATGACAAGTGTTTCATATGACCATGTTGTATTTTCTAAGATAAATTTTATTTTACTCTCGAATTGATCATTATTACTACTTAATAGAACATCAACTTGCCATGATTTAGTTTTTACATTATAGGAAGCAACATTAACACTTTCAAGTTGAATAACTATTTCAGTTGTATTTACTGCCTCAAGATATATGTCACCTGTTATACCAATAGGAGCGAAAGTTGGACCCTAAAAAGAAAAGCAATTTTTTCATATATTTGTATAATATTATTGAAACTATTTATATTACAAATATGTACTAATAGGAACGAGTACAATACATGCGAATAACAATTTATTTGATTAAGGTTAAATGACTTATATCAGACAGTTACAAAATATAATAAGTATTAAAACGTTTGTCGGGAAATCTGTATACTGATTATAATTATGAAGATAAATTCGATTTTTAGAGCAGTAATAACTGTGAAAAATTGAGACGAAGTTTCAAGCAGATGTATTCTCTTGTTTAGTTATCATATTAATCACAGTATTGAGATTTTTGTTTTTTTAAGCAATGAAATTATAATCATATTTTAGTGGACATAGAAAAACTGCTCTTACATGAAACTTTGTAAGTTATGCATATATATGTAGAGAAAACCTTTATTGCTTTAGTGTAGGAAGTAATTGTCGGACAAAAAAAATTAAGAAAAGCTTGTTAGCGCAGATCCAAAGGTTTGTTCGAATATTTATGAAAGTTTTCTTTTTATGTGTCTAGGTTAAAAACTCTACGATGTGTATTTTTATTGACAACTCAAGATAAACATGACAAGCACACAGAAACAATCTCAATGACCTATGTCCAAAGAAAAATTAAAACTTCATCTATTTCAAAGTTTTTAAAGTACGTACTTCTGAAGTCTCGTTTTTTCTCCTTATCTATTTCGACTATTAATCCATCTGTAAAGGCAGAAACGAGTGATGAAATGCTTTATGACTTAGAACAATTTAATCAAGAAGCTTCATAACTAATCATCGAGACTATGCACATCACTTAAATGTTATTGAATAATGCATTATCCTGAAACGAACTTCAAACTTCAAAATTCACTCATGAAAGCTTTCTTATAAGTGTCTTATTCATCTCCTATATTCTACCAATGATAATAGCTTGTCATTTATACTATTTTTTTTCATACCAATAGATTGAATTACTTTATTTTAGAGAAAAACATCTCGAACTGTTACAATAAACTATTCTCTATAAGATTTTTCTCTATTCAAAATTTCAAACTAGAATTTAATAATCATTTTTATTAATATGCCTGATTGTACCCTCAAGCTGGAAGATAGAATTTCAATCTATCCGCACAAAGAAAATATTTAATTGCTTGTCTATATGAACATGTTCGTTTTATGCTTTAGTTCAATACTTACAAAACCCCAACCAAATGATGATGGTTCTTTTCGAATAAATTGTACGTAACATTCACCACGTACAACTGATGGTGGACAATCTGGTGGTACTGTATCATTATATGTATTTGCTTGTTTTAATGCATAAAGAACGGGAGATTCAAAATCAACAGAAATTTCATTATCAAATTTTAAACATGAATTAGCAACATGAAATGTATAAGATATGAACATACTATTAGTTCTACCAATAAGACAATTGTTTATTGTTATTGCAGCAACAGTATCAATTTGTTCCAAATGTATTGTAATTTGATTTGAAGCAAGAAAATCAGAGAATAAATCAAATTTTTTTGTAAATGTCCAGTTATTATAGATCAAATAACGTAAATCAAGATCATTATAATCTAAATAGGGTTCAGGAATTTGTTTGGCAGCAAAAAGTATTGTATGAATTGTACCAGGTATAGTACCTTGTGCTGTATGATTTATATTATTAGTTATTGTCCAATTATTACCAATTAATGAAAGACGATTTGAATTCGATGATGAAATAAATATAATAAGAAAAATGTATAATAATTGTTGAAGCATTGTTCTATTCTTTTGAAATTTATTTGGGTTTTAACTCAAATAAATCTTTGTCTACTTAATGAAAGAATAGAAAAAAATTCTTGAGGTATTTTTTTTTTGTTTCCATTAAAAATGAAAAAGATAACTCATTCGCACACACTTTTATATATCTTATCAAAATAAAAGATATCTTTTCTTTTTAAGATTTGAGTTGCTCGTCGCTTGTCCATGTTGAGAGTGGGTTATAGCTATCACGATATCTAGGGTATTTCAAGGGTGTGAAGTGTCGATGTGTGCCTGAGTTTTTGTGTTGGTGAGGATGAACAGATATCACACACCTACACCCATTTATTATGGGTCACCCGTTATATTGAAGAAACTATCGAAGCAATCGAGAGCGTCGATCGATGTACTAATATGAACGATAAGTATTATTTTAACCCTTTACTCCCCCCTCCCCCCTCACCCCTAGTGGCCAATGGATTAGCCATTTGAAAATTGATTCCCAAAACAAAACGATACATAGAATTCCAAAAGTTGGAAAAAACAATTTTGTAGCAAACTTCATGGGCTATCAGCTGTTGTAAAATATATTTCAGTTCTTCACTTTGTCTACGGAATATAGGACTAGGGTATGGGTGTGGGTGTGAATGATGGAAATACCCACACTCACACCACACCCTCGATTAAACGGTGTACTAGTCAGTTAGATATGTTTCGAAAGATTTTCGATAGCTTAATGAATTACAGACAATAAGACAGGTAATGGAACGTGTAGCTAGCGTTGGATCGACAGAGAGCAATGAAAGCTAACGTGTGTAGCTTTTGCGTGAACTTTGTCATAGGAGAAGCTGAAATACTATTTATCATAGGTTCAATGCGTTCAGTGGGTCAATGGTGGCTAAGTGAAAGACAAATGTTAACTTAAAAAAATGTGCTAAAAATATGTGATGTTTCATAATTGATTTTCATTGATTGAACCGTCTCTTTTTCATATCATTTCGATGTCATGTAATAGCTGCTGGTTCTCTGAAACAATTACTGTCACAAGAGACAAATGATAAGATCTGTTCAAATCATTCAATCACTCTTCTTGATGCAACGGTCTTAAAAATAAATAGAGCACCCTGCACAAGAACTTTGGTATTCAATCGATCTATTCATACCTTCAGCATACTAGAGGAGTCAATACTCGATTTCTATAGTTAGTTTATCAGTGGTTCTACTAGAACCATTATGGGGAGTGTGGGTGTGAGTGGGTATAGGTGTTAAAGAAGCAGAAGAGAACATCAACATCCACACTCACACCTGTTTTGTTAACGCCCCTACTCACATTCAACTTCAATAATAAAAGTTAAACTCTAACTTCAATTTGTGCTGTATTTGGGTGAGTGTGGGTGTTAGCGAAACGAAATATAATCATATCCACATCCACGCCCACACTCAGGCATTCTAAAAGAAGTTCAATGATATTTGAAAATACTCGAGTTGAAACTTGACCGAATCTTAGGATTCTTCTGCGGTCACTTCTATGCTCAGGAAGCCAGTAGTGTCAAACTTGAAGGTTGATTTCAAGTATTCAACTATTTCTTTCCTTCTACCCCTGTGCAGTTTTGCCTTCCGCAAGGGTTACGCCCTATAAGTTTTACATATATGAACAATGATATATATCTTCCTGGTTCTCGAGTACTGGTAGCCCGATGACTGATTTTATCCAATATTTATATGCTTGTATGTTTTACTGAAGAAATTATATTTTATAGTTTGTAGATTGTTATATATTACATTGAGAAAAAAGGAAATACAAGAAAAATATGTCAAAGATATTCTTTTTGACACTCATAAATAGATATATTTTCTTTTACAATTCATCAAACTAAATAACAATAAGTAAAAAATTTTACACTTTCGTAAAGAAAATAATGACAAAGCGTTCTGGTACTTTTTCAATTTCGAATTTATCTGTTCACAAACAAGAGTATTTATTGTTCATTTACGGGTAATGAGGTCGTTACACCAAAACAACTCAAATTGCTCAACTTTAAGAATATATAGTTTACTTTTGCGTATTAAGGTTATTACCCACTTTACTTGATTACTCTATAGGGTATTCTGACGTCTAGCTGTCGATATCTGGTGTAATGGTATTATGACATCTATGTCAAACTTATATCTCCATGTTAATTTATTGTTGGCCATCTACGCTGTATCACACCAGCAACCATAGAGCAAGTTTAAAAACACCTTAAAACAGGTATTTTGAGCTGGAAATTTCAATTTTTTCCATTAGGATCGCTTCATAATATACGAAGAACGTGATATTCGGAACCAGTGCACGAAACCACATCGAATGAGGTACAACACGATATGTTTTCTGAGAAAAAAACTTTTTTCGAAAAGTTAGTGCAAGGATCTCCCCGAATGGTTTTCGCAAACAAGTTTTTGTTTCCAAAAAATGGTTCATTTTGTTAAAGGTGATATATAACTCGTTCTGGCTAGTATAACTCCGCTTCCAAGCAAACCAATTGCATGTCCGTCTGCTATGAGAAATTTGCCCACTGTGCCCTCAACATAGCGATTTTTAGGGGTCAAATAGACCCATCGACCTTGTTTCAGCTTGTGTTTTTCACAGGTAAAGCCAAATGACCTAATATTTTGGGTTTGACTAGAGCTCTCATTTGAGATAATAAAATCTTTAAAAAAAAATTTTCCCGGCGGTCTAGGATAGTCCTTTGACGAACTCTCTTTTAAGTATAGTTTGTATGAAAAGAGAATGAGAATAAAAGCGTACAAGCAAATGTAGGAATTGAACGAATTCAATATGGTTACAAGATACATTAGCGGGCTTCCTCATTTTATTTCAATCGGACAACAAACGTGAACATCAGAAACCATTAAACATAATGGTAGAAAATTCAATATACTCTAATCAAAATAAATCAACTTTCTTGGTATCCTCTTAATTTGACTAATAAAATCTTGAAAAATCGTTTCTTCAATGTCTTTAAAGTGAACAAATACACATAGAATCCACAGCTTGGCTCAAAATACATTGTCATTTTCACAAATAATTCAATCAAATTCTCTTGGGCCTTTTGTATTGCACTTCGTTCGTTCGTTTGTCATTGTCATCGACCGATATATCACATAGATAGCATAGGGCAAAGATGTCAGTGCAGCAAGGACAATTTCGGCAATAATCATCGAAGTAAGTTGTGTTTCAACGTGATAGCGTTCTTGTCTAAGATCAACACATTGTCGGCATATTTTTATAAATATTGATGTTCGTGTGTGACAATAACGACAATGACGAGGACTAACGACTGGATTTTTTCGTCTAATAATAAGTGTTAAAACACCGAAAAGAATCATCAGAGCGGATTGAAGACAATGCACGCTGGATATCCATACGGTCCACAAAAAGATACGACGTGGAACACAAGTGTTTGATATAATCGTAAAATTGAACAGATGATGAAGAGAGACGAAGCTCCAAAAGACACAAATGAACAAACAGATTTTGTATGTATTCGAAAGGCAACAAAAAAAATTAATGAATCGTCGATCTTTCTTTCGACTTGTTCTTTTCAAATTGAAACAAAAACGATTAATCGATGCAAGAAGAAGTAATTGGAAAGAAATATCAGTACTGCACATATGCAAATAACTGAGAGCTTTGCACATGTTTATATCCATTGGAGAAGGTCGAAATGAGTTTACAAATGTTGTATTGGACGAAAGAGACCAACCCAAACTGATGATCCATTGATTCGATGGAAAAAGGTTGGTGAATAGTTTGAACATTGGAATATTATTAAGAGTCATAAAATCACTGAATGTAGCAACAAGAATGTATACAGTACATGGACAATTTTTGAGAGGTCTCTGTAGAAAGAAGAGTACTTTAAATAAATTTCCAAAATTGCCAAAAATCAGATAGAATAAACTTATGTAAATTGTGAAGCGATGTAATCTATCATTGAGACGCGCAATATCTATATCGATCGTAGTTGAAATGTTTGAATGCATCATTTCAAATTAGATTCAAGAGATAAATAGTATATGAATACAGAGACTATAACAAGTATAGTAATGTTTGAAATTCTATTTTATCTAATCTGAAATAAGAAAAAATGGGTGATCTTTTGCAAGAAATGATCTGACAGTAATCATAACATTGTATCTTTTGAAACTATGAAACAATATTAGATCTCATCTGATGGTTTGTATGCTACTGTAGTGGTAACAATATATTTCTTGATAATGAAAAAAGTATAGACAGATTTACTTTTTTAATGAATTTTGCGGAAGATGGAAGATCAATGCACATAATTAATGTTTCTTACTTCAAAACGTCAAGATTTTGGATGAACG
The DNA here is from genome assembly GCA_905250125.1 of Rotaria sordida. Taxonomy (NCBI): domain Eukaryota; kingdom Metazoa; phylum Rotifera; class Eurotatoria; order Philodinida; family Philodinidae; genus Rotaria; species Rotaria sordida. The sequence goes on along the minus strand of CAJNOL010000645.1, from coordinate 23,374 downwards.
GATAAAATGAAAAGGAAAAGAATAATGAAAGCAAAGCTTTCACATTTTTTTTCGTCTGATTAACTCAATGTTTCTCATCCTGCATGACGATCTTTTGTATAATGACAGTGCGGAATCTAGTGAAAGTTATACTATTCATTAAGTTTCTGTGAAATGATATACACATAAGTGCTGCGTAGGTTTTTGCTTGTTTCGATGGTATTTGGAGCAACTAAATTAATCGAGAGAGAGAGAGAGAGAAAATAGAAGCTAGATAGAGCTGTGTAAACACGCCCGCACTCGTCTTGTTGACTACTCAAAGAATAACAATAATGATATAAAGTCGTGATGATCAGAAAGGAATGCTACAATTGACGTGAAGCTACTTCATGGGAAAATTTTGAGCAATAATCACTATTATTTTTTACTAGGACTGTAAAAATCGGATTTTTTAACACGATGGATGATTTTTGTTTAAAAAAAAGCAGATTAAAATCCATTATAATTCAATAATAGATTATGGTAATTATCAATCGATTGAAAGGAATTTTGTAGATTTTAATCTGAGATATAGGATAGAAATCTCTTTAATCGATTTTCATCGATTAAAATTCGTGGAAATTATTTTTAATAGATTAATGCAAGCAAGCAAGTTTCCTATTGAGAACATCGACGTTTCTGTGACGAAGCGATTTATTCAGTCGTGGCTTATTATCTTAAAGAATGAAACGAGAATGATGAACACTGCACAAGAAGGAAGAAAAAGAGAAAAAGAAAATCAGAAGAGAAAGAACAAGCACACGTTTATCATCTCTCGGCGGGTAGTTTAGTGGCGTAACCAGGGGTAGACTAGCCCGGATACTGCTCAAAAGAGAAAACTAATAGTTACCATTAAAACGTTCATCCTTTTTTCTTGTATCTACAATAGCTCTGAAAAGACAATTAGTAAGTGACATTTATAGGATAAAGTCTAGGCATACAGATGAGCAGGTAATAGCAATTGCTTGTTTACTTTTCGTTTCTATATATACAAGGTATCCATAAATTCATTGACCAAAAAGAAGATTACTTAGAGCAGTCAAAAAGTAGTGAGCATGATACGGTAATTCCTTACAAAAAAAGCTTTATCTTTATATAATCTGTTAGAGAAAAGAATCATTTGAAAGAAGAAATGAAGATGTATCGAATCGTATATTATACGTTTCTCTAGTATGATTGTCAGTGTGAAAAAACGGTTTCTTACCAAAAAAGAAACAGCCAAAACATCATTTTTTTTACAGAAATTGCTAGAAAAATAAACTTAAAGCTTCAACTAGAATACCTATAACTTTTGAATGATTAATTTTAAACATCTGACAACTAAGAATTCACTGTAAATATTTCATTGGATAGGTTTGTGTTCAAAGAAGTCTATTCAAAATGTTAAAAAATCTAGGGTGTGGGTGTGGGTAGGTGTGGGTGTGGGTAGGTGTGGGTGTGGGGTGTGGGCGTGGGTGAGTGTTGGTGAGTGTGGGTGTGGATGTGCGTGTGAGTTGAAGAGAAGTACAACATTCCTATCCACACCCACACCCACACCTACACCTACACCTACACCCACACCCACACCCACACCCACACCCACACACATCCACACCCA
>CAJNOL010000645.1:8834-21659 GCA_905250125.1 Rotaria sordida | reverse complement strand
CCACCCACACCCACACCCACACCCCACACCCACACCCACACCCTTCTTTCAGATCGTATTTCACAAAAATGGAAATAAAATTTTGCTTCTTCCATTTTCGTTTTGATTATTGCAGTTCGCTGTGAGTATTATTTGAGCTCATGGCAAATTAAGCACGGTAAATAAACACCATACCATTGCCTGATCCCTTGAAGTAAAGCTTTATATCAGCGAGCGACTCTTTGAATGGCACTGATCCGAATAATAGAAAAAACAAATGCTGAGCTAGAAAGAAGCATTTATAGACTTGCTTAATTCTCCATGAGCAAATGGAAGAATGGTAGCACGAAGAACGCGTTTTCACTATGGCAGAAAAATAAACTGATGCGACTAATCGAGTGAAAGAAGAAATTATTGTCTGTTTTCATTACTTAATCTGAAAACGTCAATGCTGATCATGTTCAAAGAACGAAATTCAAATTGCGCGGGGCAGGAACTAATCAAAGCTGATGTCTCTTTGATCTGAACTTCTTCATGAGGTTTCAAGAATTTGTTCAGGATTCTCTTTCAAAACTTGTTGGTTCAATTTCCCTCATTCGGGCATCACACAATGATATTTGAAGCAGTACGAACAACATACGATCGATGAATTAAGATCAATATGAGCAATTGATTGATGAACATCCGACTGCTGCTATGTTATACTTGACTTGATTGGCTATGATTGGCCTGATTCGCTTTTGCTACTTTTATCACATGTTATCAGTTGCATTGTTACTCTCTTGGATTCTTGATACAGTCTCTTTCCTTCCAATTGCGTTTCTCTAATTGTTTAACAGACAGATGACTCTATTATCCTATAAAATTACAGTTAGATGTTTTCATTTCAATTTAGTTCTAATTCACCGCCAGCATCATTCTGACCATGAACCGCCATCACATGGATTGGTCAGTAGTATCAAAGTTGAGCATTGAATTCAACTATTGAAGACCTTTTTAGATATTCAACAATTCCACTATTCAACTAATCGAATAACTGAAGTAAAGATATTCAATTATTCGAATAATTGATGAACTTTACTTCAATTATTCAATAATTGAATAGTTGAATTCAACTTTCAGATTGATATACATGGATTAGTTATTAAAAACGACTCCTTTTTTTAAATATTAGAGCCGTGCGACTATACAAAAATTTCCCATGTTGTTTCATTTTCGTCGATTAAACACAGAAACATACATAGAGATAGAGGTACACGTTTGTAAGAGAACCTGTTGACAAGAAAGAGAATAAAATCACCTGCTAACTTCAATCTTCAATGCCAACAAACATCATACTGTGATTCTTGCATGATCTCCAATTTATTGCGCTCCCATTTTGCTTTTTTCTGTCGATTTCAAATGGTCGAAACGGGTTCTAATGGATTTATTTTCACTCAGCCCAAAGTCTACCATGTAGATTGCATTATTGAAGAACCCTCACCATGATGAAGTATTGCCAATGGCAAAAAAAAACATCTTATAATGCTTATGTGCTCCAAAGGCAAATGAAACGTATAAGAACTGATGTAAGCACATATTATAGACCATGCCAACGAAATAAACAAAATTTTTTACGCTTCTTTAAACATGCATGCTGCACTATTGAAGTTGTTCCTTCCAATGTTACACTATGACTTTCCCTTCGGTGATTTAATATACAAAAAATTATGATCAAAGTGCATTGGTATTTACTTTTTCTTACGTAGGCACGAGACTCATTCGCTATAAATTGACTTGACTGAAAGAAAATCGTAGTGGATACAAATACTTTGTGCATTAAGGTTGATGCACTTTATTTTCTCCATCGTTCTTCACCTTCACTGATGCAATATACAAGCGACAGTAAACGATGCCATGCAATTTAGACTCAACGAAAGTTATCCTCATGTTAGGTTAATGGACAACAGAGTAATATGCTTCCTATATAAGGTCCTCTCCTGGGAGCAATTAGCAGACGTTCAGATGATATAATATTTTTGCGAAGTAAGTCAAAAGTTACAAATGTCTGCAAGCTGTTCGGTGTGGGTGTGGATGTTATTTAATGGCAACAGAGAATCTTGTGTGGGTTATGCTAGTTATAACTACCTGCAGTGCACCTATCCTGCTCAAATACACACGCTCACCTCATATCTACAGGTGCATGCGCAAACTCACCCACACCTATTCATACATCACACCTACAGCCTAAACCTCACACCTACATCCTGCAACTATGCGCTGGTACTACACCCATAGCTTGCACCAACACCCTAGTATCATATTTTATGAAGTCGACTTTAGATATAGAAATATCTAGCACAATGAAATGTTGCAACGTTTTGTCCATACGACATTTCGTCCATGTAACATTTTATTTGTACGACGTTTTGTCCATGCAACGAATTGTCCTACAACGATCTGCTCGTTCACCAGCTGTTCATCATTACGATATATCATGGTGAAAACTAACTAAAGGCTTTGACAAAATCGAATCGATCCTAAGGATTTCCAGTGAAAGAAAGTGCTCATATCAGTCATGATTTCGTCTCTCCCTCAAATCGGAGAAACGTCATTAAACAATGTCGTTGCCAGTCCTATAGGCTGTGTCGACAATCAAAGTATTGTCTTCCGATTGATATTTCTCAGTCAAAAAAGATTTTTACTTTCGCTGTTCTCTCTCTTCTAAGAGCTTGATTCAGTCCTGAAACGTATTCTTAAACTTCAAAATTAGAACAATGATTTCATACTTACATGAGAAGATTCCTATGCTTGTCTTATCATTGTAATTCAAATACCTACCAGTTAGCAAAGTTCGATGAATTTAGCAGAAGTGTAAGATAATTACTCCTGAAGAAGTGTCCTTTTTGAGTTATGATTGTTTTAATAATTATTACCTTGGACAAAGTATATGTGAAAGAAAAAGAATTGCCGGGGATTGATCTCAAACTTTCTTCACAGATAAATTTTATGTCTATTAGAATAGTTCAAAATTTCAATGGTAGTACTGCAGCCACGTGTTCTAGGTAACAAAGACTGACCAAACTTCTTGTCATATGTCATTACTTTTACATAAACCACATTGTAATTATGAGGTTTAATGTCGAGCGTAAGATTTTGTCATCAATCTACTGTTTCAAAATAATCTCTTGACAAAAAGCATTTTCAATGTCTTTATTAGTGGAAGAAATCGTTCCATTCTTGAGCATTCTTTTGGAGAAGACTGATTGTTATGAGTTTTTCGTACAAGTATATCTTCATCGAATTCAAAACACATTTTCTAATTATGTATCCACACGTACTAGCAAATTACTATCTCACTATTTGATAGCAATAGATTGATCATCTACATATACACTTGGAGTCGACATCACACACGATATTATGTCACCTTTGACTCTGATCCTTTTTTGGACTACTATTTTTCATGCGCAAAGTACTATGTACCATATCTATCCGTCAACAACCAACACGCTATCTATTCTGGAGAATTTGAAAGCAGGTGACATTGTGACTATGCATAGCGGTATTTATACAATTCCTGGGTCTGGCTATATACAACTGACTTTGAACGGAACTCTCAATAATCCAATTATTATTCAAGGTGCACCTAATGAATCACGTCCGATCATTCAGGGTCCACAAACCGGTCCGAATGCTCAAAATGTCATAAATATTCAGGGTTCGAATTTTATGGTGAAATATATAGCATATACCAAAGGTTCACGAGGCATTCGTCTGGGACCGGGTGGTGAGTACCTGTCGATATTTCATTGTTCCTCAGTATCTCATATTTTCATACTTGACATCTAGTTACAAAGAACGCCATTTTTGACTGCATCTACATTTACAACATTACAGGAATGGCATTTTCAGCCAATGATGTCGGAAATGAATATGTCAACATAACATTACGAAACAGTGAGATGACAAATACAAACGCTGTGGGTGAGTATCGATCTTGAATTATGTCTCCTTTACTGTCTTGCTATTGTTTTCTCAAATACAGCTGCTACAACAGGTGAATGTGTTTATCTCGGTTGTGAAAATGATGGATGTCGAATTCGTGATTCTCTGATTGATCACAACTATTGTCACGATACACTTGGTTCATCGGGAGGGTCACGGGCTGGATTTCAAGTTAAAGTAAATATAGATTGTTGTTGTTTTATTAGAGGAAAATGAGTCTGTGTAGTCTGGCTCGTATAATGTAACCCTTCGTAACAACGTTTGTTACAATGTAGTGGGACCTTGTATTCTTGTTTATGATGATTATGATCGCGGACGAAACTTGATTGATGGAAATTTGGCCATAAATGCTGGAACGGCTGATGTCGGTATACAATGTACATCGGGAGCGACCATTACCAATAATATTGTCATTAATGCCAGTAAGTACACAAAATTTATATGAAAATTCAATTCGCACTCTTACACACAGACTTCTTCCGAAAGATACTAGCAGGATTCTTACTACAATTAGCTCCCTATTCTCAGTACTTCCACAAGCTGCACAAGAAGATGTCAGGAGCAGTGTCTACCATTTTGTTGTAATCAAAGCAATACGTCTTGTCTTCGAGTCAAAGGTTATGGACAAAAATATGCTCGACGCCAAAAATCCCATAAGTCAGAAGTTACAAAAAAGAATTACAAAAACAGCAGTGTTGATAAAAATATAGTATATCGTGAAATATAAGTAACTTTTCCTTATGTCTCTTCTTATTGCTGCTATTAATTAGAGTAAAAAATAGAGACAAGACAGTAAGATATTTCATTATGAAGAATAGGACTTTGTTTCACAAGGAGAAAAACAATGATTAGTTCGGAGAGTAAAGAACACAAACTATTAATTATATTTTTTTCTATTATTAGATATTGCTGGAATCGCTGTCATGCAGAACTCGATTTATTCTGTTGTTAATTACATTCGAAATATAACCATAAATCATAATACTGTTTATATGTCAAAAACAGATGCTTGTCTTCGTCTAAATGGTATAACAAATAAGAACATAGTAATCATGAATAATGTACTATATTGTGGAAGTCAGCCATCAATCAAAGCCTCCAATGATTTAACTGGTGAGTATGTCAAGATACTAGGATTGCATGTTCTAAACATCTAACTCTTTATTGGCTTAGGTGTCTTGATTTATGCTAACGCTCACAATGGCACTGTTAGTGCTACTGGCATTCGATGGTATGGAACATTCCCAGTCTCGAATAATGTCTTCACAAATGTTACAGCCTATAATTTCTATCCGGCTGTAGGATCTCTATTGATCAATAATGGTTCATATCTATGTTATCAACCTCCTTTGTATGATTACAATGGAATGGTACGATCCACCACAACACCGACTGTTGGTGCATATGTAAGCTGCTGTGATACTGTTTTATTGAACATTATAAATCTATTATGTCTATCTACTCTTCAGGAATATTCTACTACGACAAACCCTGGCTGTGCAACAATAAAACAATACAAATGTGGTTCATGCTATGCTACTGTACCTAAGTATCGTCTTTTTCCTTAAACATCCGTAGAATATTGGTGCAACTTTCAACCAGTTTTATTTTAATGCTATATATGTGGAACATTAAATTGAGCTTTGCTTTTTTAGAGATGCTTACTAAAAGACTTGTAACTAGACTACACTGTTAGCACTAATAACTAATATTTTATCTTTTCTTCGATAAACTACTAACTCAAACTACATGTAACAGTAGACACCATAGATAATTATGGACGAACATTCAAGTACAAACACTGATCAAAACGATGCTCTCAAGCAATCGATTAACCATATACAAGAAATGTAAAGCATCTCACCGTCAGAATTCGATGAATAAACGCCGTTTGATCAGACAAGACACAATTTTTCACTGCAATTTCCTTATGACCGAAGAGTTTCTTTTGTGATTAATCGGGCGAAAGTCCATTTTTTAATGAAGGTGTGGGTGTGGGTACAGGTGTGGCTGGGTGTGTAGCGTGGGTGTCGGTCTGAATCGTGCATTCCCTCACACCCATACCCTCGAGCAACCTACAGTCACACCCACATTCACGCTCACTCACACTCACACTCAAATTCACACTCATATCCACACCCTCTTTTTCTACAATTCACAATTCAACTTTTTGAAAACTACTATGTCCTGTTCAGTTACGAAAATTAACTTTTAATTTTCAGAAGTGTATCAGAGTTGTACCTTTAATCGTTCAGAAGTTATAGCTATGTTACTGTGGGCTTTTACCCGATTTTTCTAGCAATACCTGGAAAACAAGGTCATGTTTTTTGCTTTTTCTTTTTCAGAGAAAAAAAATATTTTTCTGAGTTTTTTTGGTATCTTTCTGTTTGAAAAACTTATGAGAAAATTTCACAAAATAGATTAGAAAAACTCGTAACATGAAAATCGATGCATCTTCATCTTCTCTATCCAACAGTAGAAATTGCAAATCTCTTTCCTATCTATCAGAAGTTATTCGAAAAATACCTATGGCTCTTCTTTTTTGAAACAGATAATAGTAAGTCTGTAGATAGAATTTGTTTATTAAAAGAAGACGTGCCGTACATTTCGAGTATGAGGTCTGTCATAATAATTACAAAAAACATTTTACCATCTATTTGAACGATAGACGCCTCAGTAATAGGAAATGATAATGATGAAACTTATTAAAAAAAAGGCACTTTCACTGACAAACTTCATGACTGTGTTTGATATAAATACTTGGCAAAAAAGAAATGTTTCTGTTTCAAGTATTATCATATATTATGAAATCTTCGTTAACTTTGTCTTTATTTGAGATGAAAATAAAACCTATACTAGTCGTCAGTTGTAATTAAATGATTTGTTTAATTGAAATAATATATGAAATCAAAAATGAAAATCACATAGATGTCTATTAGATGTTGTTATAGTTTCGATACGATTATGATTATATGTCATGTAATTTAAATGAATCTAATCTCTTTTTTACCCATGAAATTCTATCATTTCCAAAAAATAGTTCACCACGTATAATAAATGTTGGTACACCAAATATATTATCTTGATCAGCTTCATTTTGTGCATTTAAATAATCTTGTTGACCTTGATTATTAGCATAACTTTGAAAATCTTGAGAAAATTCATCAAATGATAAATTTTTATTTGATGTTTCATAAAAGAAGTTTAATAATTTCATCAATATTTTCAATATTTAATTGACCTTTAAAAAAAAGTTCAAATGTACGATAAGCATATGGAAGAAAAAAATTATGTTTATTAGCATATAAACCACACATTAATGAAAGACGTGAATCAAATATACGTTAAAGTCCACGAATAATTAAACCACATTCATTAGCAAAACATCGAACATCCATATATCCATATCGAACTTTATTTCAATTAAATTTATTTCGTTCTTGAAGATTTCCACCAAAAGATTCTTCAGCACGAAATGGCCATAGAATAAAACGTAATTGAATAGGATATTCTTTTTCTAATTGAAGTGCTGGTTCAAATGCTAGATAAGTATATGCTGATTTAAAATCATAACAAAATTTAATTATTTCACGAGTTTTCTCAGTTGTATATCAACGAATAAATCTTATTGGAAACATTCTTAAATAAAAACTAAAAAATAAAAAGACACTAATTTTCTTTCAACCATTATTCTATTACTTCAATCTTTCAAACAAAAGCAATACCAACGAAACAAAAAAACAAGTATTTTGCTATTAACTAACAATAAACTATAAACATACATAAGACAAGCTAATTGTAGAAAACATAAGAATAATAAAAACAATCACACCATACATGCGTTGAACTACATTTAGAACAATAAATATAAGAAATAAAAGTGACAAGAAAGAAACATTTTGCCCTTTGTTCATGTAAAATATCTTCTCGAACATCTTGCCATTGATGAAAAATAGAAAACAGTTTGATGACATAATTTTCTTATTTTTCTTTTTAATATATCTATATTTCTCTTCTTGTTCTACTTGAGTATATGATGATTTCACTTTGCTAAAAAGATCATTAAAATCATCATTGTCTGAAAATCGTCCAAAATATCTTAAAAGAAAATTTCTATATGTATATATCTACTATCCATTTCAAAATATAATGTGTGACATTGTTTTTTTGAACAAATTTTGATAGGAATATTATAGAGATTTGCGATTTTCATCAATCAAGAGAGAAGACTCTGACCCATCGAAATATACCGAAATTTGATTGGTTAAAAATTGACCAAATAGATGAGTTCTTAGTGGAAATTTTTAAACATGATTTTCTTTTTTATTTAGACTTTTAATAGAACTAATTGATAGAAAATATTCTTCTCGTTTGGCCTCCGCAAGATTGACATTTATAGCTTGTTTTGCATTCGAATGTTATGTAACTTTTCTTCAGGATTCTCGATTACAAATAATTGATCTGTAATCATCAGGGTAAGCAGCGAGACAGGGGTAATTCATCATAGTGAGTCGAATGGTGATATCATTATTCGACTTAGCATGATGAATTACTCTTGTCTAGCTGTTTTTTTATGTGATCAAAGATCACTTGACTAAAATCGAGGGTCTCAAGAAAAGTTCTATAACACTCGAAAGGAACAAGCTAGAAATGTCGACTATGCGCAGACCAAACGAGAATAATGTTTTCTATTGAATGGTTATATCAAAACGAAAATAGATTCAGAATAATGTTTTCGGCAATCTTCATTAAGAATTCACCTAATTGTACAGTTGTTGATGAATCAAATTTCGATGTATTTCAATGACTTCGAGTCTTCTCTCTTAAATGATGAAAACTACAGGTTTCTATGATATTTCTATCAAAAGCTATTCTAAAAACAGTGATACATATTATATTTTGAAATAGATAGTATTATTAAAACTTTGACTTACTTATCTTTATCAAAACAAAACTTTTTGGTTTTTAATAGTTAAATTCATTAACCTCATCATCATCCACAATAGAACTGTGCATTTCTAAAAACAAAAGAAAACAACAGTTGAATATCACATCTTGATCTAATTGTCGAAGTTTTAATATCAATCAAACATGATATATCAGCGTGATCAAATGTTACAGAATTTCATTAGTTTTTTTCCAATGTCATAGTTTAGACCAGAGTAAAAGTAGAAAAAAATAAACGATAACCAAATATTCGTTATTAGCATCAAATCATATGTTTTTCGCTAGAATTCAACAAAAAAAAATATTTCAACATTTTCAAGCAGAGAAGAATTAAACTTGGAGGTTTGATAATCTATGTAAATACTCCATTTTATTCAAAATTCAATGAAAATTCCAAATGTATGAATATTTAGGAAAAAGAATAGTATAAAGTCTTGAATAGTTTAAGAACATCACAATTTTAGGATACTAATAAAATTTTATAACACAATATTTCTACGAAAGGAATGCAGAAATTAAATCAAACTATTCTTAAAATAGATGTGTGCAATTGGGTATGTTGCTTTCTATTTAGAGGTGCCGTTTTTGTTGCAAAACTCAGCAGTATAAGCAAATAAGACACGCTACAAGCAAGTTTCGTTACTAGATTTTAATAAAAATTCAGATAGTTTGTAAATGCATTATCTTAGTTCGTAGCCATCTAATATTTGTATGAAATGATTCATTGAAAGAACATTTCATATTCGATCGACTGATAGTTGATTGAAGAATTTTTGTTTTTAGTAATTCTTTTACATTGACCAATCTAAGAAAGATTTCGCATGTCTCAAACATTTAAGGCTTCGAAGGAGTAACAATGTTTTCATTGCACACCCCTATTGGTCGTTCATTTTTCAGTGATAGACACAATTTTCTTTACTTTTGAGTTCGAATCCTCTCTCTATATGTGTGTAACCAATCGTTGGTCATGGTAATATCAATATTATTTCTATAGAACTATTGTTAAGTGTTAAGCATCTCGTTTCTAATTTGTTTGTTTAACTCTTGAAAATAAGAAAAATAGGGTGTGGGTGTGAATAAAGAGGGAAATGACATTCACACCCACAACCTCAAGCTAGTTGTATTCTTGAAGTTAAAAAATAAAAATAAAATTTTCGAAAAAAATGCAAAGACTTTTTTACCAACCCAATAGAAAAGAAGATATGACAGTTATTATTATACTCATTCTTCCTCATACTGGGTGATATACGGAGCGTAGACAAATATCATATATTCTGAAAGCGCGTTGTAACTGATAAAGAATTAATATTACGAAATGAAATAAACAAAAGCCTCAAACCAATTGTCCTTAAAAGTTTGAAAACTAATATCACTTGGCATTGTTCTCGCTCACCCAAGTCGATCAATCCAATAGCTGGATCCCACCGGATCCTATAGGAATTCGACAGTCTGATCCGACAGGTGCTGAAAACCATAATCCAATACTGCTTAAATGAACGATCATAAAATTTCCAGCGATTGGCATTTTGCCGACGGAATCGTATAGGATTCTATAGGACAGCCGGATCTCACAAGATCCCATCGGATTCATTGTCGAATTTGTGAACCTGGGCACTCACTAGTCACTTTTTATTTATGTCATTGATGCACATTCTCTATTGGGTATTCATCTATAGCATTATGCAACAGCATGAAAGAAAACGAAGATGTATGATAATGTCATTTGGTTATGGCAGTGACTTCGTTCAGTGGCTGCATATAACTCGAAAATGTGTCACATGTGGGTGAGTTACAAAAAATTACTTGCAATGAGTCACTGTCGCTTGGAGATTTTCAAAATTTTATTCGGTCTTGATTAAACTTTTATTATAATATGAACAAATAAATAAAAAATTCTAACGTAATCCTCAACGAATATTAGACAGAAGTGAATTATTGAAAGTCAATACATGTTCAGTTTTAATGTAAGGATTTTATCGGAAAGGTTATTCATTTCAATAAGTAGCTGCTGAATATTTATTGTGTTGTTAAAATAGTTCGAAAATGCAATCTTATCATTTTTCACTTTCCTTTTCTTTCGTTCTGTTACATTACATTATAATGAATAACCTGCATGAATGACAAAATGACTTGTGAGTGACTGTTATTTTTTTCATTCCTATTGTCAAAGTAATAATAGTTAACCACTATTCCTGAGAAAAAATTCTCAAATCATAAAAGAAAGTGTTTTCCTATTTAATTTATTAACAAAAAATACTGAGACTCATTATTGGGTCTCGTCAGATTGAACATGTTAAATAAATGGTATAACATTAGGTAGATTTAAATTTTGAAAAAAATCTCGTATTTCTGTGCTTTTGTATTGATGTGAAAAATGAATTAGTACGAAAATAACGTTTGGATATTTGATTACGAAAGGTTGCAGGTCATCCTAAAATATTCTAATGCATTAAATAGAAAAAATGTAGTTGTTTCTTACCCAAATTATATGTTTGCCTTCCAAAGCTGCTTCTCTATGAAGTTCACTATTGATATAGGAACATTCGACAATAATTAATGGAAACTGAAAAAGTTCATTTTCATATCTGTTGAATATCGATACTGTTGTATCGCCCATAAAAACAAATAATGGAACTATTCGTTCTTCACTAAGTTTGAGGTTTTTATTTTCTCGTTTCATCTTTCCAATATCTTTATTGGATAAATGTACGTATTCTTTTTTCAATTTTTGTCGACGTTCATAAAATCCATAACCACAACAAGGCACTGAATAATCCATTTCAAATACACGAATTTTCATTGTTTCTCGAAAGTCTAATAAATCATCAGGTTTAACACCTATCAACTTATGGCTAGGTACCCATTTGGCTGGATCTGGATCAGTTTCTTTAACCATCGTAAGAACTTGACATTTCCGCATATAATCTTTTATAGGCTGAACTGCGGATATGGGAAGATAAACTTGCGGTATTCGATTTTTACTCCATAATCTAGTAATATCAAGACAATGATCCAAGTGAGTATGTGTAATAAAAATGTGCAGAGGACGAGTAGCTGTAACTAAACAACCGCAATCGAATAATGTATCGAGTTCAGGAATGAATAAACAAGTTGCATCGTCTGCTCTTGAACGACCGATCAATGTGTAACAACCAAGAGATTTAGGAAATTTCTACGAAAGAATATCATTTGAACACAACGATTCACTAGCAGATGGCGTAGGCACTGGAAACATAGTCGATATTTATCTTGAGTATATGTGCTTCTTTTTCTCTTTTCAGTTTATATACCTCTTACCTTATTCATCATTACCATAAAAAACACAAAATTTCATATGTGATTCATATGATTGCGAAACTTTATCTCGTAATAGGAAAAGGCAAACATGGGTAATATAAAATTTCTTATCACTAAAAATATTAGGTTGATGCAAAATTAACGACCGTTTTTATTACTGTCCTTCGAATCTTTATAATTAAGCATTTTGTCTCAATCTATGTTCTTCAGATAAAATTTTTTACTTTTTTTTAATAATAATGCGTGTCGATAACCACGTTCATATACGTCATATCATGCTTTATCACTTCGAGAAAGGTCACACTGCTGCTGAAGCATTTCGTGATCTCAATGAACTCTTCGGTGAAGGAACAATCGGTGAAAGACAAGTTCGAAGATGGTTTGAACGTTTCAAATCCGGCAACACAAGCTTAGAAGATGAAGAAGGAAGAGGTCGTCCGTCTCATTTTGATGATCAAGCTCTTTTGGAAGCGGTGGAGGAGGACGAAAGTTTGACGACACGGACGTTGGTCGAGGAATCCGACGTCGATCAGTCCACCATTGTTAGATGACTCAAAAAGCTCGGAAAAGTATGGAAATTGGCTGGATGGGTCCCACATGAACTCTCTGATGATG